>JAVYIG010001440.1:32500-336759 GCA_035222895.1 Strongylocentrotus droebachiensis
CTTGAACGTCATTAATGGTGGCGTAGCTACATGGGGGCAAAACACAATTTAGAATAGATGCGAGAGGGAGAGAGAGAGAGAGAGAGAGAGAGAGAGAGAGAGAGAGAGAGAGAGAGAAGCTAGGGAGCTAGGGAGAGATATGTGCGTTTATATATATACATTTGGTGAGAGAGAGAAATGAAAGGGAAGGGAGGAGGGAGAGAGAGAGAGAGAGAGAGAGAGAGAGAGAGAGAGAGAGAGAGAGGGAGGGAGAGAGAGAAAAGAGAGGGACAAAAATCGCGAACGGGACAATCGGACCCCCTCTCACAACCCCTAACTAGTGGCCCTGTTGATTCGCATTTAATTTTCCAAGTAATACTATGGTGCCCCCTCCCCCTAAAAAGAAAAAAAAGGATTCCAGTGTGTCCTTCAACGGCTCATGCAGGCTACGCCTCTGCTCTGCATTCTGATATCAAATCAACTTCGGATGAGGTTAAGTCAGGTTAAGAGAGACTTCTACGAAAGGACAATCCCAACGAATGCATATAGATGCGGGTTAGTTTGCAGGCACTTATACCCTTGTCCTCAATCTTGCGTAACGTTTTTTTTTTTTTTTTGATGAAATTAAATATCAAATAAAGGACCGAAAGAGACTGAGAGAGCGAGGTTCCGCTCAAGGCTTTAGGAATTGTACATGTGTGGTAAAGTGTCAAATTAGAACACGTGCCTGCAGACTAGATGGGTGGGGGAGGGGGGAGGGGGGGGGGGGGGGTAATCTACAAACAGGATAATCAGAGGTATGAAAGGAACCAAAATCAAAATCATACAACGTACAGAAATTTGTTAGACAGTCAAGATACCAGATCGTAAGTTGGAGTTGTGCTGTGACCTTTATTTCTTTGTCGGTATTAATTAACCACTGACCTCTGTGGTATTAACTCATTGCAGAACGGATGATGCAAGGGAGCTAATTATTAATGGTAGGATGCGGACGTTAATGTAGTATAGCATTGTGAGCGTCTGTAAAATGGCGCCTGGCTGGAATACTCCTCATGCAGCGCTATATTATTATCATTTATGGCACTCTAGAATGTAATGTTTCTTCAAACATCAGGGGAGTGTTTCACAAAGATCCTAAGTAGAACTTAACACTAAGTTGGACTTAAAAAGTATGGACAGCCATTGAAGCCTTAAATTGAAATATATTCAAAAGCAAAAATTTGAATATTTTAGACTTTTCATCAATTCCTCACCAAGAACATGAAATCTCCCATGATAATAGAAAATATGAATGATTTGAATCAACATTTTAAGCCTTCTGAAAAAAAATTAAAAAAATATTTTCAAGGATGCTAATGGCTTCCCATGAATTTTAAGTCCAACTTAGAGATAAGTTCAACTTAGGATCTTTGTGAAACACCCCCCTGGAATGTTTCCCACATTTCAAACAAAATAACACTGCGACGGTAACATGTGTAGGTCATGTAATGCTTCAAAATAGATTCGCTGCTTTTTCAGTTGAGAGTATCATTACTAATAATGCAGAAAAAACTTCTATACAGTGTGAGTCAAAAATAAGTTTACACCTAGAAATTTGCCAATTATTTTAAAAATCATCCATGAACAGTAAATTATTATACATCTTATGAAGAGTGTTTTATCCCAAGTCATTTGGTATCATTTTTGTGTGGTATGTGTTCACGCTTGGATGAACAGGAGGCATTGTTTGCGAGAGTGCAAAAATCGACTTGCGCCAAAGTTGCTTATGTGATATTTAAATATAATTGGGATTAGGGAATTCAATCGGTTTTTGCAGATCCACATAACATCCCTAAAAAAATTAATCATGCCACACATCAAATATCAACAAACATTTGTGCGCGCGTGTGTGTGTGTGACTTTGCTTCTGCAAAAAGCATATGCAATATACATTCAATTCATTCTCTCACTCCGCTAATCCCAACATAATATACATGCTGTAGGCATCACTTTGGCGAAAGTCGATTTTTGCACTCTCGCAAACAATGCCTCCTGTTCATCCAAGCGTGAACACATACCACACAAAAATGATACCAATTGATTTGGGATAAAACGCTCTTTCATAAGATGTATCATAATTTACTGTTCATAGATGATTTTTAAAATAATTAACAATTTTCTAGGTTTAAACTTTTTTTTGACTCACACGGTATAGGGTAAATTTATGCAACTTTTAAACGAGGTGATGATTAATCCACAATTACACGCGTTACAGTTTAACATTGTTTATTTACTGTGACTCATCTCGTGGTTTTATGATTAATCATATTAGCATGGTTATAACAAATTGTAATAATAATTGGTTGCGGTTGACAACCATCAAAGCTCGTCGCCACACCGGCAGAGTACAACAGATCTATGATGTGCATTATACGTAAAGCCCATGAACCGAGACTTAACTGGTACATTTCTCCCTAGTAAAGCTGTAGCTGGATCATGAATGTTATGTTAAGTAATCATCCAGCTATCCTAACAACATTTAGTTCAATATACAACCGTTTATTACAAAAAACAGATAATCACTATATTTTTTTACCCCAAACTCATTAATTTGAATAGAATTCAAGTATTACAAAGTTTTGGTAAATGTTGAAAATTGGCTGGAGAGTGATTCTTTACAATTTTGATATATCTGGATGCCCCTATGGATTTATTATAAGCACTAACAAAATAATTTAGCCCCTAAAACACTTCTGCTTTCGAGAAAAATTGAATATACAAATTTACCGGTGCTCCCGGTAAATGTTGATAAATTTCAAATAGCGCCTACGACCATACGATGGTAGCTGAGACCATGAAAATCTCAGAATATGTAGCTGTGATATATATATTCCAAACGGTAATAGCAAATCGGTCGATTTTATTCAAAGAACATCGTTTTTTAGCTAAATTAATACATTGACCTTGAGAGGGCGCTATACAACATAAAGAGTTTATTGTTTAATATTTCATCAGTTTAGACTCGATTTCAACCGCGACAACGATCACTGAATGATTTAGGATCGCCTATGCTTCCAATATGTTCATTTGAACCAAATTCATGACCCCATACCAAAACTTTGTATTAACCTTTAAGCGGCTGTCAATATATCTGTCCAAACATGAAAATAAACTATTCATTTTGAAGAGATTCTCGTCAATTTGAGTAGATTCTATTCATTTAAAAAAAAAAGTTTTGAGAGTGTGACACTGACAGCGATGACAGTGAAATATACACCTACCCTAAACAACTCTAATAATGATAAATAGATCTAGAGATCTTTCTTCATACAGCCGTATTGATAATCCTCCTTGACCAATATGTGTTTTTTCAAACTAATACGTATGTCAACGGAGACCTACATGTATTACTTTAAACAATGATATATTGCACGTATTTCCGTTCGTATTGGCTATTCTTTAGTAATTTGACCGTCACGAGTATCGGGCTATTGATTTGCTTCTAATTGCGCTATACTGAGACCTACATGTATTAAACTCAAAACAATGATATCTTGAACGTATTTCCGTTCGTATTATTTCATCATCTTATTTCTTGATAATTTGAGGATTGAAGACAATCATACTGTTCATACAAATATGCTTATGAAACCAAAAGTTGTATCAAATTTCTTTTGTAAATGAACCGTGCGTATCCAGCTATTCGTATTAATTTGCTTCTAATTGCACATAAAAACCCTGTTTGATTTCGAGTCTATAATGATTCCCTTATATATCACATTTCTTTAAAAGCATCGATTTCAACTTAAAGGTTTCAACTGAAGTTTTTGAAGGCATTTTCGAGACGTAAAATTGCGCAAGATGTTCGTGCAAGAGAGAACAAGGACTGAACAATACAACGCTCTTCTATCAATCATGATAGACATTTTGGAAAGATTGCTGGGGAGAATAATGTCACGATGATCATGGATAAAAATTAATGTGCTATTAACCACCATCATGATCAACATGACGAAATGGATGCGGGTTTAAATTACAGCTAAGCCTATGTCAATGCCATTTTGTTGTTGTTGTTGTAATTAATTCATACATAACCATTACCATTACGGGCGAAATTGTTCTAATAACGTGAATATCATGATTTTGGAAGGAGGACGAGACGGAAGATGAGACAAAACTCGCTACCAGTTGGAATATGTTTACATCACGCCGAGACCCATTTTGCGGCAAATTCCTTTCATCTTCTTTAGATGCAATTCCGCCCCGTCCCTCCCTGTCCAAGTCGTTTGTGAATTTCTGGATACCCATCGACTGCCTGTACACACGCACACATACACGGAAGTAAAAGACAAATCGAGTTTCATTTGTACAATAAACAAAATTGGTGTAAACATTATATTATTACCCAACAAAATGTGTGTCCAAATGTCAAACATCCAGGGGGGGGGGGGGGGGGGGTCTATGGAGCGCCTGAGCCAAATTCCCCCGAACCATTTTGTTTTCATAGTTTCCTTTCATTCATTAATTTTATTTTTTAACGGCAATTGGATGTGTGCACACATTTGAAATTGTGTGTGTGTGAGAGGGGGGGGGGGGGGGTGACGAAGGTGAATTGTCCTCCTCGATGCGGCCCACTTGTGGCTATGCCATTAAAGAAGGCCTCTTAAGATGTCTGCACGCATGTAAGTTTCGAAACCTCAGTTACCTACACACCACACTTAAATCAAAATCAAGTGACAATGTACTTTTCAGGGGTTAAAGCAAAACACTTAAATGTGTCTGAAGAAATGAATAATACAAAGAAAGTCAGAGAGTTTATATGGATATAATATACTTAAAGTGACAGTAGAAACAAAGGCTCAGCTTCCAGCCAAGGCCAATATCGAGTGTATTGTTCTTGTAAGAGAAAGGGTGTGGACGTGACATATCCATTCCAAGCTTTCGTGCTCAATCATCTTCAGGGATATTGATATTGAATTTGGTTTTAGTTTTTATTTATGTCACGTTTAATAGAAATTTCTATGGCCTTGAAGTCATCAAAACTACGACTCCTTAAACAGAGGGCATGCTTTTATATACTCTTTTTTTGTGAGGGCGTGAATATGTTGCATGGATATGCGTATGTACTTGTGCGTATGATAGATACAGTTAACAACTAAATTATTCATACCCTTACCAATTGCAAAATTGATTTGTCCCGATTTTTGTTATCTTGAGATTGTGACATATTAAAGATTTACTTCTAAAAGTATTCAACGAAGGCCCTAGATTTAACAAGTCCAAGTTTCATTCAAACACATGACATCTGCAAGGGGTTTGAATAATACAGCTGCTAACTATATTAGTATAGAGAGTAGATAGATATACATATATATATATATAGATAGAAAGAGAGAGAGAGAGAGAGAGAGGGAGTGGGGAGAAAGGGAGCAAATATAAAAAGATAATAAAGAGAGAGAGAGAGAGAGGAAGAGACAGAAACAGAAATAGATAAAACAAGAAAAAAAAAGAAAAAAGAAAAGAAAAGAAAAAGACACAACAAAACACAAAATAAAAACTTACATTATGGACACTAAAAATGACTTCATGGTACGCTCTCTTCAAATTATTTTTAATCATTTATGCTTGAAATATGCATCATATGACTCGCATCAACTGAAAGAGAAGGATCTACGTTTTACAAATATGTGTCATTTATTAATTATAATTGTGATTAAGTTATGATAAAACATCGATACTTCTCGGTTTCGTTTTTTCTGGGTCGCACTGTATATGTGAATGTACAATGAGCCAGGGTGGATAGCGACTACACGGTCAATTGAGACGAGGTGGATAGCGACTACAGGGTCAGTAGAGACCAGTTGAAAATCGACTACAGGGTCAATCGAGACCAAAAAAGAAAAACAATGGAAAAGTGTTTTGACCCTTCCCTTTGGAATAATACAAACTCTTGTTTTCATAATTCAGTAAAAGAAAAATGAAAAGTGTAACATCACATACTGAGAAAATATGACTGGCAAAACACTCTTCAATTTGTGTTGTTCCTATTGATCTCATGTGATAATAATCAATCTTGGTATACTTAAATGTACATCTATACAGAATTTTTTTTTAAAGCAGAAAAAAAAGTTGCTCAGTGCGCTTCATATGATAAATCAATGCTATACAGACAAATAAACAAAATGAATAAATGAATAAACATTCAATTATTGAAGAGGTTTGTCTTTAGGTTCTTCTTTCATGGGATTCAATGGAAGTGCACGTGCGGACAAAAGCCGGCTGATGTTCCATATTTCGGGGCCGTAATGTGATAAACCACTGTAACACTCCCCTGATTTCGAGTTCAATTTGACATGCGGTAAACAGAGGAGTGTCGATTCATTTGAAGAGAATATGTATACCATATTCTGTGAGCATTTATAAACTAAAGATCAAAATTATTCATGCAACATTTCAGAGTACCGGTATATTTATATCTGAAATGTTACCACTTAATGTTTCAAACATCCAATAGCATACAAAAAAATGAAGCACCTTTCGTTGGTTTTGAAAAACTTTATTATACATGTTCAAAGTCTATCAAATTGAATCCAGTTTTAAAATGAAACACTTTATTACATCCATGAAGATAAGGCTCTCAGGCATTAATAATTCCTTTGCTTTATACAAAAAGTCAAAGTCACGTTTAAAAATGAGAAGCAAAGAAAGATGGATCAAATGAATAGTATTCAACTCCATGCGAGATATGTGTAGAATATAAAGGTGGTCTTACAACAGAATTTGTTGATGAGAAATGATATTATTGTTGAGCAAAGCTTTAATCTAAAATTGATGCTTAAAGAGAAGGTTGAGTTCTGGGAAGAGGTAAACAATTATTTGTGAGCGTTATCATTGTTATTATGCAAAGGTGGAAGAACATCAGATTAAACATGTTCCCTGAAAAGCATGGCTCTTCAAATGCCTTCATATTCTAAATATGACATAAAATACGTAAAAATCGGGGGTAGGTTTTTTTTCGCCATGTGCTCGTGTAGTCCCATATACATCATTCCGTGTACAGTGCTTGTAACTTTGCCAAGCTTTGGCCAAATGTCTCATAATTTTGATGATTCCAGAACCTTGCAATACACACGAATACTTATATACTAGATGATCAACCTTTTCTGATAGATTCCACACTGTTTCTTTCACAATGCAATCACATGACCAGAACTCAACTTTATCTTTAATCTGAAATAGTCTATGGCTGAGCCACGTTTTTTATGATTCACAACAAACACCATACATGCATAACATTTTTGTTAATGAGAACTCTTCTTTTACTTCTTCTCGAACTGCTTTTCCTTTTCATTTTATAGAGAAAAGGCACTTCATACCAGGTCCCCATTTACTTCACCTGGATTTGTAGGCAGTAAATATTTTTAAATGTTCTCTCTTCCGTGAGCTCTTTTTAGATGCACTATCCAGAGCTAAACTGATCTCCATTCGTGCCTAATTTTTTTTACTGACAACTTAAACTCGCCTCGATGATTGAACTTGTTGGTCAATACAGACACTGCTACATATACCAGTGTACACTAAATTCACTCTTGAAATATGACCATTTTGTCCCCCTTTCAAATTTATTGTCCTCCTTCTGCTGTATGTCACAATGATTTTAGTCAATGATATAGTTAGAACTTCCCAAATCTTGATTTGCACTTCTCGGTTATTCCAATCTCACCCTTTCTCTTCTAAGACACCACAACTGAATTGCCAAGAATGTTAACTACATGTATCATGATAAATGGATGCTTTTGCAACAAGCCTTTCCAAATCTAAGTAAAATTCTGTGTGTACAAATCAGAAATAAACTCAGAAGCCAATATTGTTCCATGTATGCAGTGAATTTATTTTTCTTAATAATTGTTTAAATTATTTAGCAACTTGGTTGTGAATATCTAAACTCAGCACAAAAGATGTTAGGGGTTGTTATTTTAGCATTCAAAAGGTGATGAATTAAATGAATTGATCTACAGAAACTGCAAGCAATTTTCAAAACAATAGCGATCTTCGTCCAAGCCTCACCGCTACAGGGACATTCTTACTCGTTTCCGCGACCTTTGACCTCAAGAGACTGTTCAGCCTGGCTTCCGCCCACTGACCTTTGACATTAGCTAGGATAGTATAGGAGAAGAAATAATATTTGTTGAATGGAAGTGAAAATATAAGATTTTAATAGAGATTACTTTCATAATTGGGAAAAGATATGATTATCAAAGTATTGGGTGAAATACTACTTATATCAGCTAATACATCACTTGTTTTAATATGTGTAGTGAAAAAAGGAAGAATAAAAATCAAAATAAAAATCTAACTCTTGAGACCTTTCGCCTGGCATGCAGACATGTATTAAAGTGACTGCATATATTTTGTCTGCCAAGTATATATGCAAAAGAAAACAAAATCATAATTAACTGAATCCACTTGCGAATGACTATCAACACATTAATCACTCTATACAATTCAATGAATATAATTAAGCTGTACTGTCACAGATACATAGAAGACTCATTCATTACAAAGAATTTGAAGGGTTTAAGTATGTTTATTCAATTTCATGATGCATTCTTTTCTTTATTTCCTTTTTTTTACACAGACATATTTTCAAAAAATGATACAGTAGAACCTCATTATAAATACCCTTTGGAATCAAAGAAATTTCTCTGTTTATTGAAACCTTGTTATATCAGGGTTAAAAATGAATTGAATAAAAGGAGAGAAGGTGGATAGCAACTACAATACCTTGTTATAGCAAGAGGAGAGTTTGTTACGATATGGTTCGTATAATGAGGTTCCACTGCAAAAATGTATGAGTAAAACCCCACAGGTTACTATAATACATGCAGTTTGCAAAGAGCAAACAAACTCCTTTTCACTAACGATTCATTTTCACGATTGCTTATACCTGCTGCCCGAGTATTGAATTATTCTGTGCAAATTTGTTGTACCCTTCAACTTCGACAGGGTAGATAAATAATGATGGACGCTGACAACGTCACGTTGTACACCTCTCAATGATATTATAGGCAAACAAAAGGAGATGTTTGAAGGTCATAAAACGAGTGAAAGTGACGGGAGAGAAATAGACCAATATCAAATTCAGAGGAATGCATGTGTGTTACAGTTATACATTTCAGACACTTCAAATAAAATTTTGAAGGGAGAAAAATGGGATCAAACAGCTGATCAATAAGATCATAAGTATTGACTGGGAATTGTTGTCTTTTTGACCCCCCCCCCCAAAAAAAAAAAGGTGTAATATTTATGCATTGAATTAAAACAAAAAACTCTGCTAATTTTTGTCACTTTCTGAAGTGTAAAAAAGTATAAAACATTTAATATCAATCATGCATCTCGGCTTGAAATGGAAAAAAAGAATATCAAAAGGGGAATAGAAAGTTTGGACCCCTTTTTTTTAAAAGAGTAAAACAAAAATGAAGAGGAAATCTAACCATTGCTTTAGCAAGCTGGAATGCAATAACATCAAAGTAGTATTTGCTCCCCATTCAAACAAGATTAAGGCCTCCTTCGGAAATGCAGTGGTAAACCGCGATGGTTTTCTTCGTGATCAACTAAGTGTAAAGACGATTCACATTTCTGCATCTTCTAAACACATGGCTCAGTGAATACGGGCAAGATATTTGTTTGATTAAAGCCTTGTTCAGATATGCGGTGGAAGACCGGTGCCGCTTTCTACATTATTACCCAAAATTAATCACCTCCACTATTTCATTTTCATTTTGTGGCCGTTTACTGCCTCATGACTGAACAAGCCTTATTTAAGAATCAACCAAACACCCATGGATGATGGATACGCCTCTTATACATGCATTATCAGACAATGCCCCCCCCCCCCACCCTCTATGTATATGTCTCACACTATACAAGCCATACATTTTTGGGAAGATTTTACAAATGTATTTTCATTAATTTTGTGAATTGCCATAGGGTTGTGAATTACAGAGGATAGTAACCTGGTGATGCATGTGTGAATATACTATCATAAGCTAATGTACCCTGTGTTGATAATGGCAAAAAATAAACAACTTGCAAAAACGATTGTGTCTCTGTCATATCTTGACACCAAAATATGCACTTATTTATTATGTAACTGTCTTATAATAACCTTATGAATATAATAAATGAATGAACATGCATGATAGCAGTGCTTAGCCACAGTCAGAATGAACTGCAAATTACCTCACAACTGTTTAATATTTAGATTACTAAAACCATGGTCACAACTGGCCATGCACCTCTTTGCGTCTGGTCTAGGATGGACTTCGCGGAAAGACACACAACAGGTTGTGACCATGGCATTAGACAGGGCTCTAGACTAACTTTTTGGTCCAGATTTAATTTTTAGCGTCTACATACAAGAACCTTATGTAAACATTTTGGAATTTGAGGGTCAAACAGTAGCTTGAAGAAAAAAAAAATTAAAAGGGTACCTCCAAAATGGGAATGGTTGGCAGCTATGCACCTTGCCTCAATAAGTGGCAGTTCTATAAATGTTTAACTGACATAGAAAATGGCATTATATGCCTAAGAAACATTACAAACACAACTCTAATATTCATTCTTCATCATTTTCTTTGAAGAATTAAAAAAAAAAAGGGGGAAAAATCCTGCCGTGGCTGCTGAACTTGACATATTAAAAATGTGTAATGTTGCTTTGTGCGCGGCTGTATTAAAACCAATGCTGCTAAATCAAATGTTAAACTTGAGAATTGTTTTAACTATAACCAACTTTCAACAAAGCTATTAACAGGGAGATTTAGTCACTGTGATTAAAGTCATTCATAACCACATAATGAAAGGGTAAAGACATTCTGCTGCATCATTAATAGAACATCGCAATGCAATACCATGTGTGCATTACATTTAGGGGGCCAAAACTTGTGAACTTCTTTATTAAAAGGTTTCCCTGTATGTCTGTGCTTCTACACCCCCCCCCCCCAGAAAAAAGAAAAGAAAAAGGTGACATCCTTCTCATTTTGTCTACATCTCTCATATTTCATTATCCTTGGACCTTGAAATGAATCCTCTGCTCAGGACCAAGGTGAGCTATTAGTATCTTGTATACATAGACTTAAAGTCCTTTTGGTTGTCAGCACATATAACAATCATGTCTCAATACTTTATTGTTTGTATTTGATTGTCTTTGTATAAGCTTGCAAAAATTGTAGGAATTCAGCCTCTCCCTTTTACTTTTACCAACTCAAATACAAAAAATGTAACAAAAAACTAACAAAATCCTTCCCAGACTTAATGCAATGCATTTTCTACTGCATCTTTTTTTTAAACGTCCATGAGCATTTTGCTCCATAGACAAATAATAACAAGTCCGCAGACACTGCCTGGTGTCTCATTCAAAGCATGCTGCCCCCTATAATTAATGTCTTGCTATCATGTATTCGCTCTACCTCCTTCTATTTCTTGGGCGGAGTTCCTCCGTGGCGTTTCCTCTCAGGAAGATGTAATTCTTCTTTTGTGGATTGTAGAACTCGTGTCCCTGTCAAAAAAAAAGGAAGATGAAAAGAATTTGGTCTTAAATCCTGGCATCGCAGCAAAATAAGGCTCTCGAATTACACATGCATTGTAATAGGCCTGTCCTCATCAGCTCGAGTTTGCCAAACAACCCGCTGATTCAACTATCTTGATCGCAAATTAACGCAGTTGCAATTAGCGGGACATTTGGTCGAGAAAATATCCATAGAAATCTTGGTCTTGTTCCCAAAATATCCCGCTATTTGGGAATAAGCGTGCTCATTTATTTATGGTTATTTGGCAAACTCGAGCTGATGAGGAGAGGCCTATAGAGATTGCATACTACCCTTGTTTCTTCTTTTTCATTCCATATCTAAGTCTTAGCATCTCATTGACTGATTTTGTACAAATATTGCACTCAATATAACAAATGATATGAACTGACAATTCAGAATTCTCTGAGTGATGTGAAATTTCACTGAGGCCTCAGGCCGAAGTTGAAATAAAAATGACATATTTTGAAGATTTTTGTGAAGGCCTTGAACTACACTGGCAATCAAATAACAACTCAAAAGCAATAGCCTCTTGCCAGTAGCAAGCTTTCAGATAAAACTAATAGAATTCACAGAATCAGAGGTATACAAGCTTGAACATATCGGCTAAAGTCCTTGAAAGACCGTATTTTGTTTCATGTATTACAGAAAAATATGAAACAGGATACAAAATATGTATTGTTTCTGCAATGCTACACCTTTACAGCTATATTGCAGCCATTGAGAGATATGATCAACTGTTTAACCCTTACTGTACTGGGGGGGGGGGGGGGGCCTGGGAGGCCCCCCCCCTCGACATTTTCGGAGATTGCACCGCAACCGCTTGGAATTTTGAATTGTTGTTTCATGACTTTTTTCCCTCAAGTCTTACGCACATTTTGATACCATTTTCGTCAAAATCGGATATACCTGTAAGGCGTTACATAACAATTAGTATGCGCATGTCATCAAAAAAAAAAAAAAAAAATTAAAAATCGCATTAAAATTTGCATAAATTATCATTATTAATTACATTAAAATAACTTTTTTGTGTTAGAAAAGAAGTTTCATACGAATAATGAGTTTCAACATTCAAAAAGTGGAGTTTGACACGTTTTCTGTAAAATGCATAAAATTAGCGCATTTTGCATAATTAATTAGGCTAACGACAAAAATGTGCATATTCAGAAAAAACTAATTATACCATCTTGTTCCTTACGTAAATATCTACACACATGCAAATTTTCGTGTTCATCGGACAATCAACGGCCGAGATCATGGGTGCTCGAAATAGCCCAGTACAGTAAAGGTTAAATAATAAGTCTGTCTCTGGAATTTCCAATCTGGTGACTTCTAGTCATATAACATGATATTTGTAGAAGAGGGAAAATTGTATTCAAAATAATATTATTCCAATTCTGGAGGTAAAAAAAAAAAGGAAAAGAAAAGAAAATATGGCAAAACTCACCCTTGACCAATCATAGCTGACGGCGTATGCAAATATTTGACCCTTGGCATCAAAAGCGGCACATGTGATTGGCTGTTCCATCTGTTCCGACGTCTTCAGTTTTGTCCTAGCATCCTTGTCCCAGAAACTGAACTTCCCGTCTGAGCCACATGTAGCTAGTGTGCCGTACTCTGGGTGGAATGCTATTGAGTTAACCTGCATGGGTTCAACAAAAGCGACAGTTTTGATAGGGCAGATTGACGAGACATTGCAATTTATAGCTTAATTTAACTGCAGTGGAATTGATCAAACATCAATCAAGACAGGGTGAACCAAGTTGAGTTAGACTACATGAACTGGGGTTGTTTCACAAAGACTAAGATCAACTTTAAGTTGGACTAACCATGGCAGGCCATTCATGTCACTGGTTGCTCTCACCATTGGTCTCTCAAATATGATCTCAAGATAATATTTTTTCCCTCATTAATAAACTATCAAAACATGTAAATTCTGTAGATATCCACGATTTGTACGTCCCTTGAGAGACCAATGCCAGTAAATGGTGAGAGAAAACAGTGGCATGAATGGCCTGCCATAGTTAAGTCCAACTTAAAGTCAATCTTAGTCTTTGTGAAACACTCCCCAGATCTGCAGTAAACTGAGCTACATATGTACAAGACCATACTGGATGACCTAGACTTACTGCATAGATGTCTTGGCTGTTGTACGAGGCTCCATTGGTCCTGTGACATTTGAAGGTGAAGTTGTCTTTTCTGTAATAAAAAAAAAAAAAAATTAGATAAAGTCTATTGTTTTCACTAAAAGTGGATAAAAAATAAATACAAATCAGAAGAAGACATGGAATAGAAACAGAGAATGGAAGAGAGACAGGAAAAGAAAATAGAATATAAAATAAAGTTAAACCTGCCTATTAAGTGATTATGGTTTATAGATTACATGATGCCATATGAAGGAAAAGAGTACATAATGAAGAAAGAGAAATGGTAAATGTACTGTTTAACAACTAAATTATTCATACGCTTCGCAAGTTTGATGTTTTCGTAACTCAAGAATAAAAGGTGGACTAGATGAATTAGGGCCTTTGTTGAGATGCCACATTATCAAGAAACGTGAATTAGGCTGAAACCAATTTTTACACACTTGACAAATTAGAAAACTTGGTGAGGGTATGAAAATGGTGTAATATTGAAGCCCAAAAAAAAATTGCGCTTAAAAATGATAATGAAGTACTTCAAAAAAGTAAAAATCTTTGAATGACCGGTTTTATCATACCGGTACTTATTTTCTCCAATAGACTGTAGTGTAATAAAAAGGGTTGGGAAAACGGTTTTTGAAATTTCTAATTGCAATCATAAATAACTTGATTATCAGACAGGCGATCTCCTTGTAAAGTCATGGGATTCCTGACTGAACTAAAGGTTTATAATTATGATTGCAGCATGAGCTAAATCCAGGATTTCGTTTAGATTCTGAGGCAAAGATACCCAATCCCTTTAACCCTCATACTTACGGGTTGGCTGCCTGCACAAACTGGATTGCACATCTTCCCTCGATGCTACCCAGGGCAAACCCTGTTGGTGCGTTCTTTTTTGTGTCTTTGAAGATGGCAAGGGTTCTCAGCTGCATTGAAAAAGACATTAATTTGAGTTTGAAGTTTTATTATCCAAACAAAAAGTACATGAATATAACAATCAAATGTGAATGTTTAACATTGAAAGGATAAATGGGACCAGAAAATAGCATTAAATGCTAATCGTGTCTGGTACCAGTACCACTAACACACCCAAGTATCACAACAATGAATGAGAATGTAATGAATAAATATGAACAACTATTGAATACATACTTAAACTACAAGCTATTCTACATCTAGGCTAAAATATGTTTTGCGATTAAATACAAAGCTTTGTGACAGATGTAACATCATCAATATTCAGATTCTGGCCTTGCTAGATCTATATTAACCCATTGTCTCTGGGAACCGAGTGGCTCCTGTATAAAGTCAATAGAAATAAGAGAATTAAGTAGCAGATGGGTTAACCCATACTCACACTGTAATAAGTTATTTAGAAGTTCTCATGGCTTGGGGGGGGGGGGGGGGAGGGAAGGGGGATTCTCAAGATTCTCTGTAAAATCTTGCCTACGACATGCCACACAATTTCCACTGAACCTAAAAAATATCACTGAAGTACTATGAATGCCTTGCAAATAGTTTTCAGTTATGAATATTTCTTAATAAATTAAAGTAAAGAGAGTTGTCTGATATCAGATTTTATGCAAGCTGCTCTACATAAACTTTACAAATATCAGCACAAAAGTAGAATATCAAAAGTTATCAAAAAAGTACTGTACAGCTTAAAGATCTCTATTTGTAAAATATTACAAGAACAGGATCCTTGATTTAACAGTAGTCAGTTTTCATCTAATTATTCGCACTTCACACGCTCCCATACATAAGAAATTAAGAATGAAAGCAACTTCCATCTAATGGATTATCATGACAGGGTCCTGCATCCTCAATCAATTTCCTCCTGTCATTTCCTTTCTTATAAGAAGTTTTTATGGATTGTATAAAGTTGATATAGTTACCTGATATTTGAGTGGTGAATCCATCCGTCTGAACTCTGAAGGCTGGTTCTCTAGCTGGTAGATGATGACGTTCTTGTCAGCCGTGCCCACCACCGCCATCGGGTACATCTAAGGGTATGGCAAGAACAGGTGGGTGTTTCACAAAGATCCTAAGTTGAACTAATCTCTAAGTTGGACTTAACAATTCAGAAAGCCGTTAGCATCTTTGAAAATATTTTGTAAAAGTTATTTTAAAAGGCATTAAATCATTCATATTTTCTATTATCAAGGAGATTTCATGTTCTTGATGTGGAAGTAATGAAAAGTCTGAAATACTTGAATTTTTGCTTTTGAATATATTTTATTTTTAGGCTACAAATGGCCATCCATAATGTTCAAGTTCAACTTAGAGTTAAGTTTGACTTAGGATCTTTGTGAAACACCCCCCAGATCGAGGAACAGAGAGACGGATAATAACAATAACAGAATTATTATTTGTATGATACATTCACAATGAATAAGATGAAGAGAAAACAAAACAAATTAATGATATGGAATAGAATTTGCTCAACCTCAATTAAAGTGATAAAAATGAACAATTCCAAGCCACATTGTCCTTGTGGTTCTATGAGTCTTTGACTAGCCGTCTTCATGTATGTCAGTCTCTGGTACTTGCCCCCCCCCCCCTCAATTTTTTTTTATATCTGGGACAAACTATTAATTTGTTCTTATTTCAAAGCCTTGAACAATGGTTTTTTAACGTTATCTGCATATACCTCTTTTCTGTACTTTCACTTCTATTCTTTTCTTACAAAGTCATCTTCATCCTTGGTGACAATTTGTTCCAGGTATATGTACCCTCCTTCTAGAAGCATTACAAAAATGCCTAACCAATACTTAACCCAACCCCTGCAGGAACCAACTTCTTTTTGTAATTGGGAAGATAATTCAATATTTAATGAGCTAAAAGGGCCCCTTAAAAAAAAACAGACCCAAACAAACAACCCCCCCCCAAAAAAAAAATAACAAAAAATAACTAGGCATTGTTATACCGTGTACATATTCAGGAAAGACCTTCCAAAACTCTGATATTTAGGAGGCGTGGTAGCTCAGTTGGTAGAGCAGTGGTCTCGTAATCCGGCGACCCGGGTTCGAAACCAAGGCGATGCGCTAGTGCCCTTTGGTAAGGCATTAATCCTCATTAGCAGGTCAGTCAGAGAGGACCTAAAGCCATCGGTCCTCTAGTTGCTTACTTGCTTTCTTAGCAGTCAGGTAAAAAAAAAAATAACCACCACCATATTGACTCTAGGACTCACCACATCAGCACAATAGCACCTCTCTGGAAGCTGGATGCTCATGATGGGGTTGGGTTGCCGGGTATCCCAGAACTGAAACATTAAACATAATTAGTAAACTGTAATGTTGTAATGTACGTTGACAAACTGGTCTCGTAAAATGAATAGTGTTAGAATAGTGTTGATTGTACTTTAAAGATGAAGTTGAGTTCTGGTCATGCGATTGCATTGTGAAAGAAACGTTCTGGAATGGATCAGAAAAAGTTGATCATGTAGCATATAAGAATTTGTGTGTATTGCAAGGTTCTGGAATCATCAAAATGATAAGAAATTTGGCCAAGTCTTGGTAAAGTTACAAACACTGTACACAGAAAGATGTATATGGGACTACACGAACACGTGGCGTAAAAAGCCGGCCCCCCGATTTTTACGATGTTACATGCATATTTAGAATATGAAGGCATTTGAAGAGCCATGCTCTTCAGGGAACATGTCTTATCTGATGTTCTTCCACACTTGCATAATAAGAATGAGTAACGCTCACAAATAATTTTTCACCTCTTCCCAGAACTCAACCTTCTCTTTAACAAAATAAAAAATTACAACTTCTTAATTTAATCTTTGTATGTAATCTTGTATCTTCATGTAATAATTGTTTTAAATTTGCTATTTATCTTATATGCTTTTATTGTAAACTGAATGCAATTCAGCTCTCGGGCTGTTTTTTCAGTATTTTTAATAAAAAATTCAATAAAAATTAAGAAGTTTTGAAGGAATTAAAAATACCAAACTTGATCATGACACATCAAACACATCTGAAAGGTCTCTGACTGGAAATGGTATGTCCCCTGATCAATTTCAACAGGCATTTCGTAATGTGTGTGAAGGCATGTTGGTGTGTGCCAGGATGTGTATGAACGTCCTCTTACTCATAAATATTAACAAAATATGCTCAGCCAGAAAATCAAGGACTTTGTAATGTTTTAGGATGGACAAAGCTTTAAAGGGATTTGGTATCTTTACCTCAGATTCTAAACAAAATCCTGGATTTAGCTCATTAGCTGCAATCATAATAATAAACCTTTAGGTCAATCAGGAACCCCATGACTTTTACAAGCTGATCGCCTGTCTGCTTATCAAGATATTCATGATTGGAATTTAAAATGTCAAAAACTGTTTGCCAAACAGTTTTGAACAGCTTTTTGTAACGCCACAGTCTATTGGGGAAAATGAGTATGGTAAAACCGGTCACTCAAAGATTTTTACCTTTTGAGGCACTCCATGATTATTTTGAAGCGCAATTTTTTAGGGGCTTCAATATTACCCATATCACAGACACTGATAACACGTAGGGTCATGCATGTCAGATTTAAAATCGCTAAACGATGCCTTTAAGTAAGACCATGTTCTCGGAGGTTGCTATGAACTCGTAGCAATTCTTCTCACTGTTTTTTCTCACCTTGATGGTTTTATCCCAGCTGCCGGTCATGACACAGGAGTAGTTTGGTGCTTTGACCCATCGTATGGACTTGATAGGCCCGTCATGCTACAAACAAAAACCAGAACATTAACTTTAACAACAACAGCATCTGACATCAAATAAATAATAATAATAATTACATTTATAGGGCGCTTCATACAGGCGTTTCTAAGCGCACAGGTGGAAATAGAGTTCATGATAAAAGATATCAGTTCTGATATTACATGTATTAACTAGAACTTTCACTGCCCTGAAATTTCAAGAAAACTTCAAAATGGATTTCAAACTGCTAGCCTCAAAGTAACATCTTCAAGTTGTTGATAGGATGTGAATGTTTGTATAAAACAGTAAGTTTTAAATTTACTTAAAGGGATAGTCCACCCCAGGATTTTTTTTAGCTGACGATATAGACCTAATAATACCATGAAGAATGATACAAGTCTCATTAAAATCCATGATCACATAACGAAGATATATCGACTTTTTTATCGAAAATCAGCCGCCCCCCAAATGCAAATGCGTTACATGGGCATGAAACGATCGCCAAAAAATAACCGATAGTATCGAAATTGTGACGTATGTTGCGAGCTGCCTTCTTATTTCGCAGACATTCACTTTCGCTCGCGGTACACTGTTATCGCACTGACACGACGAATCATGAATGAAAGTGAAAGCGAAAGTGAATGTCTGCGAAATAAGAAGGCAGCTCGCAACATACGTCACAATTTCGATACTATCGGTTATTTTTTGGCGATCGTTTCATGCCCATGTAACGCATTTGCATTTGGGGGGCGGCTGATTTTCGATAAAAAAGTCGATATATCTTCGTTATGTGATCATGGATTTTAATGAGACTTGTATCATTCTTCATGGTATTATTAGGTCTATATCGTCAGCTAAAGAAAATCCTGGGGTGGACTATCCCTTTAAGGAAATTGGTACATAAACCTGTGTCGTCAAAATATCAATATTTCCTCTTTTATCGGATCATAAATTGTAGGTTTGATGTGTTATACTCGACGTAGACAGTAGAGATTCTCTTGACTACATTACACTCTACATGTTCGTATATTTCTAGGTACTTAAATCAACAATGAATTTTGAAGCTCACCGCACAATACACAATCCTCCAGCAATCTGATTTGCGAAGAAATGGCAATTGTATTAGATAGGAAATCTAATTCAACACCATCTTCCTGATTTAGCTTATAAAAAATGATGAAAATACTAGCAACCAGAATTTTAGTGCTTGAACACTTCTAGTCAGAATAAAAGCCATATCGGCTTCAAATCGTAGACAATTGCACTTCTGTCTGACGGCACTGCAATTGTGACCAGGAATTAATCCCTTGAAAATTGAAATGCTAGAGCGCCGTGCTAAAACCAGGGTAATAATCGGGAGCGCCAGGAGTGTCAAGTCTGACAGACATGAGCGCTATACAAGAAACCACTATTATCATTATTATTATTACCTATTTAGCTTTTCTTCTTCTTCCAAGGAAACATAACATTCCTTGAAATTTAGGTTTTCTTAATCATATGACTAGGTATTTGAGCTTTGGTAATGAAGATATTAAATGTCTGAATGATCATATCAAATGCTATTGCAAATTCTTCCCAAATCGGATCGTAGTCTTATCGTATAGTGTGCGGTTGGCTATACATTACAAGAGTTTGAACACTGCACAAATACCTGATGCCTATGGCCTATCACCTTCATTTATTTACAATTCTAAGTAACATGGACAATGGTTCTTGTTAATTGTGTTTTCTTTACCTGTGCAATTTGAATGGCCTGATTACTGTTGAGATCCCACATCTTGGCTGTGTTGTCACAAGAAGCTGTGAATACTTTTGTGCCATCCTGAGGGGAAAAAAGGGAAGAAATATTTAAAGTTTGAGTGAAAGGACAATATCCAATCATAGAAAAACATGATATTGAAAAATGAATAAGTATAAATTTCAGTGGAACCTATATGAATTCATATCATTTCAATCATCTTCCCTAAAATGCACAAAGCAGGGCCAAAATTGACATCTGAAATTGGCAGTTCTCATTATAATGTGCTCTATTAAAGGTACTATGTCCCATTTGCAGGCCCAAAAAATGAAAAAGTTAAATTCCAACTGCATTTGAAAGATAATACTAATTTAGAACTTCCCTAAAAAAGGTCGGGCTTGAAAATGTCTTCAAGTGGGAAAATAACGACTATTAGTTGTCAAATCGACTTTAGGGCTATAGAGCCCAAAAGTAATAGTCTTGATTTTCAGACAATTGTACCGAATGGTCATACGTTTTATGCTGCGCAAAGATTCAATCAGTTTAATCTTGGCCATCACAAGAAGTGGGTTATTGATGTAGACAAATGCTCATGTACCCTTTACAACTCTTTCCATGTATGTTATTACCAAAGAAGAAAAAAAGCCAGTCAGTCACTCAATAATGTCTGACAGTGAAGTCTAGCAAGTAAACGGGTTTCCTTGCATAATTTGAATATGAGGACACTGCTAACGTTTAAATTTCACAGATAGGACATACATGACATATTCATAATTCCTGCAAAATTCTACAGAATTTGAGGTTGGCTGCAAAAGGGACATAGTACCTTTAACAAGAAGGATTTTACAAATCTTTGTCATTCTGCAGCCGTGATCGATGAGGGTTGGGGAGGGTACAGAGAGAGAGGAATGTGCCCTTCTTACCTGAGAGACCTTCCCAATAACCTGCCCTTTTCCATGGGGGTGTTTCACAAAACTTGTCATCAGTGACAAATGACAGTTTTGTATATAAGCTAGTGAAATCCTTGCTTCTGATTGGTTATCAGCAGATTTGTCACTGATTTTTGTAATATGTCATTTTAAAACGGCTTTGTGAAACGGGTCCCTGGTGAGGAGGTGTGATGTCTCAATGATAAAGCCAGTTTGAAGACAGGACAACAAACTATAGAGCCCTTTGTAAAGGTACTATTCTTTATTTACCAAGTCCCTCGGATACACCTTACTGCTTTATTTAAGTCCAATGCTTGCTTACCTACACACACACTTTCTTCTCAATAGTCAGATAAAAATATACATCACCGTCCAATAAGGAGATATCAGTTGGTCTAGTGGTAATGTCTGTGGTAATGGTAAGCCCTTTGTCTTCACCTAAATACTGACTCAGCGGACCCTGGTTCGAGACTGAGTCACGTCTTTCGGATGGTGAAGTTAAAGGTCGGTCCCCAAACCTAACTAATCATATCAGGGGGGTGTTTCACAAAGATCCTAAGTTGGACTTAACAATTATGGAAAACCATTAGCATCTATGAAAAAATATTTTGTAAAAGTTATTTTATAAGGCATTAGGCATAAAATGTTGATTCAAATCATTCATATTTCTATTATCAAGGAGATTTCATGTTCTTGATGTGGAATTTATAAAATTCCTAAAATACTTGGATTTTCGCTTCAGAATATATTTTATTTTAAGGCTACAAATGGCTCTCCATCATTTTTAAGTCCTACTTAGAGTTAAGTTAGACTTAGGATCTTTGTGGAAAAAAATCCTGATTGATGCGTGTTTGTAAAAACCTAAATAAGCATCTATGGAAATATTTTGTATATTTTGTATAAGTTATTTTATAAGGCATAAAATGTTGATTCAAATCATTCATATTTCTATTATCAAGATTAATCAATCACACACACGAAACACTACTTACATCATGCCAATCTACATCCATGACGGGACCAGTGTGGGTCTGTTGAGCCTTAGGGATAGTCTGGCCGCTGCTCTGGATCTCCCAACACCGAACCTAGAAAAGAAAGACAGTAAAACTCATAAAACAGAGCAGGGATAAGATACATTAGTCACTCAAAACTTGAGCATCATTGAAAGAAATATGGAAAATAAAAATTCTGTTTCAGTGGAATGTCCTTATATTAAAGAAACTCTTCATGATCAATTAAATCAAAAAGAGAAAAGGAAATACAAAAGTTATACTGGGCGACTCCAATCTGTGTTGCAAACAATATTTGACTTCTGTCATTTTTTTCACACACAAAAAAAGGGAGAAGTCTTGAGAAATTGACTTGTGGTTATTTCAGTATCACTACTGTTATTCAATGGCAATATCAAGATAGTTAGTTTGTTTTTGTCAATTCAGGTTACTGTCCTAGGAAAGGAAAATAATCATAATTTAATAGGTTAAAAAAGAAACACATACACACAACAACAACAACATATGAAAAATTAAGAAACAAACAAATCTTTGTTTGTTTATTTATTAAGGACTTGCGTTAAAGGTAAAGACCAGTAATGGTCATGTGATTGCATTGTGAAAGAAACGTTGTGGAATCGATCAGAAAAGGTTGATCATCTAGCATCTAGCATCTGCAAGGTTCTGGAATCATCAAAATGATAAGAAATTTGGCCCATTCTTCGTAAAGTTACAAGCACTATACACAGAAAGATGTATACGGGACTACCCTATATCTCTCACACGACCATGAGAGAAACAAATTTACCAAATATATGAATTAGTAGGCGGTTTCCCGGCAAATTTGTTATCATCATGTATTAGTCAAAACATATTCTTTCACATGATTGGTAATGAGAGCTTCCATTTCATTTTTTGAAATTGGGGCGTTACCAATACTGGTCTTTACCTTTAAAACTGACTATACAGTGTAGATCTTACTACCGGGGTACTTCTTTTTTCAGGGAATTTTTCAAAAGATATTCAGTTTTCCTTGGTTTATTGTGCTGTCAATAATGCTTTGGATCAACTCAAAAGTATTATCACATCCTACAGAAATGTAAATGATGCACAGTGATGATTTAGCGCATTGAAACACACACACTTAAACTGGCAGAGCACTTGTCAATGAAGGAATATGATTGCCTCTCTAAATACGTTACAATTCGGTGATGCTGATATTGGACTCAAATCTCAAAGTTTTCGCTAAAAGGATGAGTGTAGAATGCTGTGGAGGGAGAATGATCCTATTTTGAGATCATACGTGTATGGACATACAATTTTCTTTCAGTGAATTTTTCAAGTAATGTTCAGTTTTCCTTGGTTTATTGTGCTGTCCATTATGCTTTGAATCAATTTGGACCACAGTTGCAACTCAAAAGTGTTATCACATCCATATTGATTGATTGTTTGTTTTTTATACGCCAAGCTTCCAACATACAACAATTTACAAGAATAACAGATCAAAATTAAGTCAGCTTGAACAGTAATAGAGTTTTCCTTACATTATTATCCCATGACCCAGCGATGAGGAATGTGTTTGGGATCGAAGCTGGGCTGAACCGTAAGGAGCTGATGCTATCATCCGGTGGAGAGGTGACTTCAATGTCTTTCATCGGGTTGTGCGTTCCTGACGTGTTGGTCTGGCCGAACACGCCCGAGGAGCTGGAGCCGAAGGCTGTGGACGTCCCAAACATGGTGGAAGACTGCTAGAGTTGACTTCTAGTAAGGACTGAGAAGAGAAGGAAAACTACTGTATAAGGGTAATGATGATGAGGTGACGATGATGATACCGTTACTATAACTACTCCTGCCACTATACTACTACCATATTAATACTACTACTGTACTATTAAAGCCCATCTGTACTAGTTTACAGGAGAATTAGACCACCTTGCAAGGTCACTGACAGGTGGTTATCTCATCAAATCAGCTCTCACTTAACATAAGAAAAAGAGGATAATGGGGGACAAATGGTCACCGATTAGTCATTGTTTGCTAAATAGAGGGCGCAAGTACATGTAGCTATAAGTAGTGCAGTGGGCCTTTAAAGGAAATCTCACCCCGAAAAATAAGTGTAGTACATGTAGGTATCCTGAAAAATGAGATCTATTCCTGCCCTTTGATGAACAAACAGTACAACATTCCTTACAAAAATGTGCAAGAAAATATATAAATGAAGATATTCTTGGCATGATGTGATGCCTTTTAGCATGACATGGGTGCAGATTTTTTCTTGAAAATGTGACCTAACAGTTGAAGTTGTACATGTTTCATGCAAGCTATAGTTGGAAAGACTTTTTAAATCAATAACAAAACTTTTAACTTTCAATGAGGAAAATCATAGCTGATTGAAAGGTGAAACACATGACATAGTAGATTTATGGTGGCCTGAGCCGTGACTATAGTTTGCACGTGATCTAAATTCCTGGACAATTCCATATCTAACAAATTTGTAAGATTTCGAAAAATCTGATACCACCAATGGAAAGAGGAACCTAAATTACACAGATTCACAATTTTCTTTGGAATCGGGTTCGAATTATGAAAATATTGACAAAAGATCAGCAAATTTTGCAGTCTTTGCGTCCATCTAAAATTGTTGAAATTACTGACAAGGGTCTAGGAATCTTCACATCAAGAGAAGATGTACTTCAGCAAAATTGTAAATAAAAAGTCATCTGCCAAGTGATTGTTTGGGCGATGGTGAAAATGATGCAATTAACTTATAATATTTGGAATGGTGGTGGTGGTTATTTTGCCTGACTGCTAAGAAAGTATAAATGCTTGTAAGTAAGTAACCAGACGGCCAGCGGCTTTAGGTCCTCTCCGAGGGACCTGGTAATGAGGATTAATGCCTTACCTACGTTTCGAACCCGGGTAACCCGATTACAAGACCACTGCTCTACCGACTGAGCTATCGCGCCTCCTCAGGATGATTTGCTTCTTTTGATAATAATTGAACTTAATAAATTTGTGAGAAAGTTATGAGACATCATGCCATGGAGAGTAGGGGCGCTGGTCTGCAGATATATAGATCGTTAACATTTTTGCAGACGTTTCATATTTCCGCTCCACGCGTTGGTGATGCGAAAAACGGATTTCGCAATGATTTTGTACAGAGACTTAACACCATAAAAACACCACAACCCATAAAAGTAGGCGGTGAACCAGGTTTTTTCTTACGCGGACCCCGTTTTTTAGGAAGCAATTTGTCTGCGTTAATGAGGATATCCTCATTTATTATGCGGACGACCCTCATTCTCGGACCAGCGCCCCTACTGATGGATGGATCAAATAATAGACCTAGACCTAGATCTAGACCTATAGACTTTTCTAGACTCTATCCCTTTCCTCAAAAATTAAAAAAAAAAAATCTCTGCAGACTTTGTCTTTGGTCACCCCAACTAAGGCCAGGGCCAAGGCCCGGCCATTCATAAATTTGTAGTCTAGCCTCTACTGGCTCTAGGCCTAGATCTAGATCTAGATCTAAATGTAAACTTTGTAATAAACTATGACACATGTCTACGTCACAACGTGTGCTTCAATCAAAATGTCAGCGAACTTGTTTTTGGACTCTTTGTGAGATGCTACCAAAGACGTCGCGTCGCACCCCATGCCCATAGGCGCATCCACATACACCACGGCTGCTGGAGAGCTCGAGCAAGCCACTCTTTACCCGTCCCCGAACCGTAGGAGAGGCCCGCACGGCCGCGAGGCCCGAGCGCCATTCTCGAAAACTGAACTTCTCATGTCCAAATTACTTTGCCAATTTGCCCTAGCCCAGCGAATTTATCTAGCATGCCCAGAGTTTATTACAATCTTACCTCGATCAACCTCATTCAAATCTACAGCATGCGGTTCAAACTTTACGTTTCCTTCCAATAAAGAACTGCCCAAATTTACAGGAAAGTTGTGTTAAAAATTATGATGGTCTCAATCTCTCACATTCATTCATTTTTCACGTACCCGCTTGACGTGAGAGGGCGCTGTTATATTAGTTCAGATATTGCATCAGGAACGAGAACAAATAGGAACACACGTGTTACAGAAATCGGCTTAATATTTCATATTTGTCGTCAAATTGAAGCGTTGAACAATTCCCATTTGATTCCATAAGATGTAAGTATAGTTATTGGGTTCATTAAATATTGTAATTGTTCTTTATGAATACCTATTTAGGTACTCAAACATGGGCGTATGGAAACCCAACCCAAATTGTAAATTACAGTCCCATCCGCTACTATTGGTGTGGTATTAAATATGAAAAAGAATGGCGAATGTTTGAGAGTGTTGAGTTCGTGTTTCTTGAATTAAACTAAGTCTGTCAAGACTCGTATCATAAGCCTAACTTAAGTTGCTGTCGTCTATCTTTTGTGTGCAAACAACATTTTTACTAAAATGGAAATGAAAAATGGCTTTTCTAATTCAGTAATCGTGGTAATTGCCTAAAATAGGCACATTCAATGATTCATGGGGCACTAGAGGGCGCTTCACGCTCGTACGAAAATCTGAATGGCCTTGCTGCGGTGGGTCGGCAATAATCAGCCCAAAACTTGGATATGGGAGGGTGGAAGGATATATCTTTTTTATAATGTTATCTGGTCTTACCCTTAACCATCCTATGTTTAATCTATGTAGAAATAACATGCGAGTACGATAAGAGAAACATCGGGCCCATTACTGATGCAACTTTTGAAATATTAGCCTAGAAATGACCACCAAGCTTTTGTATAGTTATAAGAGTTCTACTGAGGTTTCTTTGTCGATTTAATTTATTATATAGTCTCAATTAGAATTCAGAATTATCTCACTGAAAAGTTAAGAAACCGACGATGTTCTCGATCGTAGTTATTTTCATTTTGCCAGCAGCCGATCTAGCGTTGTTTGGGCAAAAAGCTAGGCCGCTGCCTACCCACCGCGAACCTTTCCGAGTCCCGCTAAAATGGCGCTCTGCGGAGCTCCGCGGCTGCGTTGGTATCGCTGCAAACTCTCAGCCGGCTAGCTCCCCACGACGGACCATTCGCGGTATGGCGAGAGTGTGTGTGTGTGAGGTATGATTTTGGATTCGAGAACGCACGTAATGCAACCGTGCGCGTCATTTTCAGCTGTCGAATGTATACGACCAATTTTACATGTACGATTTTTAGTACAGATACTTGGTCAGTTTTCTTCTTAGGCCATGTAAAATTGATTTCATGTTGATCGTCCCCGCCCGCTTCCTTTTTGGGGGCCGCCTCCTATTTTTTGTTATTTGTTATTTTTTTTTTGAAAATTTTTTTTGAATTTTTTTTGAAATTTTTTTTGATTTTTTTTTTTTTGAAAGAAAAAAAAACATGAAAAACACTGCTAAAATGGCTCTATTTCTGATTTAAAAAAAAAAAAATTGTCGGCGGCCATCTTGAAAAAAAATGGCCTCGACTGTCAGGGAAAATGTACCGAGCGGCCATTTTGAAATATCAAATATCAAATAACATGGTACACCCTCCTCCTCTTTTTCAAAAAATCCGGACGATCAACATGTAATCAATTTTACATGGCCTTATATCTTTGGTTTTACAACATTTAAAAATATAATTTTTTCAAATTTGCTCCTGACTCGGTTCAGACTAATTGTATGATGTGTTTTCAAGTCAGTTTTTTTAATATATTTTTTTGCATGAATTTGCCTACCTAAAATGTTGATACCTTCAACAGTAGGGGCGCTGGTCTGAGAATGAGGATCGTCCTCTTAAACAAGGATATCCTCATAAACGAAGACAAAATGCGTCCTCAAAAATAAGGGTTGTCTGCATTTTCGAGGACGTTTTTTTTCATCGGCGTTCTGGGGGTTTCATGTTGCAGAACTGCCCGCTGGCGATGCCAAAAATGGATTGGGAAAATAACCCTAGTACACCGTCTACTTTTATGGGTTGTCCGTCTTCCTAAGGATTTATTGCTTATAATGTGAAAGTCTCTGTACAATGTCAATGTAAAATGCATCAAGAAAATCATTGCAGAATCCGTTTTTTGCATCGCCAATGTGCCGATCAAAAATATGAAACGTCTGCAAAAATGCAGATGGTCCTTATTTTTGAGGACGCATGGGTCTGTGTTTATGAAGACAATCCTCGTTTATGAAGACGATCCTTATTCTCGGACCAGCGCCCCTACTGTTCAACGGGAGTCGGGCTAACTCGGACCCGGGGACAACTCGGCCCAGATGCAAAAATTGTCATTTTTTGACATTGTCATTTTTTGCATGTTTAGGTTTAGGGGTAGGGTTAGGGTTAGGGGTAGGGTTAGGGTTAGAGTTAGGGTCAAATGACAAAAAATGACAGTTTTTGCATCTGGGCCGAGTTGTTCCTGGGTCCGAGTTAGCCCGGATCCCTTCAACGATGTCGATGCAATTACCAAACCAATAAGAAAGGAGCAAACAAACAAAAGTCAATAGTGACATAAGTCCCATTAAAAATATAAGAAAGTGTGTATTAGGGAATGTGAATCAAGGTAGAGAATGTGGGTGATAGACTAGCGAAGCCGAAGCCGAAGATAAATTGTGAAAGTATCGGAATTTGCACTTGATAAAGGCAAAATTCTATTGAGATATTAACGTGATACTAGTAGTCTAATGCTGGATACTTTATGGGATGCAGGAATGAATATAGTCTTTAATTGAGGAACTTAATTACATTTTATGCATTGCATTACATGTACAGTGTACGTCAATATCCTGATTATTGTGTGTATTTTTTCTCACAATGTCTGTATCATGAAATCTTTGCAATCTTTTGAAGACAATTGTGTACAAAATTGGAAATGTCTTGTGAACTGTCATATTTTTTGTTTATTTATTATTTACTAGAGATTTAAAAAAAATAATACAAATCAGGCCTGAAACAAACACAGAAATAACAAGAAACAGACAAAAAAACAAAATGAATAAGGCTTTTTATTCATATTTTCTCTTTTATTACATCCAGCAGATCAGTCTTGGAGCAGCGTAAGTAGAAGAAGCAGTCATGCCGATTTCGTGTCGATTCTACGAGCAGCACTTCCCAGAGGTGGAAGATGTGGTGATGGTGAAGGTCCGTTCCATTGCGGAGATGGGGGCGTACGTCCACCTCCTAGAATACAACAAGATTGAGGGTATGATCCTGCTCAGTGAGCTGTCGAGAAGGCGTATCAGATCCATCAACAAACTCATCAGAGTGGACAGGGATGAGTGTGTCGTTGTCATCAGGGTGGATAAAGATAAAGGTGGGTTTTCTCTTCTGATATAATGTTGCTACAGTAGCTTAGCAAAATGTAGTGGCCTGGGGGCAGTTTCTCGAAACCGTTGTAAGTCTAACATGTTAGACATCCTATTGAAATTGTGTTATAGAATTAACAAGCGTTTCTATGGGATGTCCACGAACTTAGACTCATGACGGTTTCAAGAAACTGGCTCCAGCACTACAAGACGTGTCCGGAATGCAAACTGTATAATTGTTGAAATCATGATTTTATGACACACAGGTAGAACTATATCTTTATTATATATTAGTGGTAGTATACCGTGTCGATAAAGAGTTAATGTTGGGTAAACTTCCATTCAGATAGATTATTTTTCACGTTACCTTCTGTCCAAGAAGTTAATGCACGTCAAGATGGAATTTTTGATAATCCAATATTTTGTCACTCTGTTTTATGACAGGTTACATTGATTTATCCAAGAGAAGAGTGTCAGCCGAGGAGATCAAGAAGTGTGAGGAGAAATATGCAAAGGCCAAAGCAGTAAGTCTAGTGTTCATTATATTCACTTGGCATGTGGTTAAAACCTAGCAAGGTGGCCGATTTTGAAAATATTTAAAGACAATTAGATATTTAGTTTTGGTATAGAAAAATGGAAATTTTAATAGAGTCCTGTTGATGTGGTGTCTGTAAAGTGTTGTACATGTATCACAAGATCTATGTGCCAAATATTTTGCCGAGCAGTTTGTTAAAAATTTCTGAGAGGAACTAAAAAATCTACACAATCTTTTAATGCTGTCTACATGAACCTCTAGCCCTCCCTACTGGGACAGAGCCCCCTTTGACACTGCTTTGTACAAATATTCAGATTGCTTTCTTCTTGTTATAAAAGACAATATACATGTAGAATTGAATTTGTTATGAATTTGTTTCCCTCTCTTCTGGTACCCACATATCATTTTGATAATTAATATGCAGGTCAGGGTTTAGAAAATAAAAGTAATTTGTCACGATGGCAACTTTAATTATATTCAGCATATAAATTGAAACAAAATTGAAGAATATGAACAAGTCTCATTGAAAGTAATGGCTCTCTTTTTGGGGTATTAGGAAGTGAGATATTGTGAGCCCTTCCATATCCTAAACTTTCATGTATTCAACTCTTAAAGCCCCACTGTACTACTTGTAGCAACTTGCTCCCTCTATATAGAAAAATTTGCCTAATCGGTGCCTGTTGGTCCCCCATGATCCTCTTTTTCTTATCTTAATTGAGAGCTGAGTTGATGAGATAGCCACCTGTCAGTGACCACGCTGTGTGGTCTAATCCCTCCTAGCCAAACGAGTACAGACAGGCCTTAAAGCATCAGCCTGTTTTGATTTCTTGTAGGTAAATAGTATCCTGAGGCACGTAGGGGAGATCCTAGGATACAGCAGCAACTCACAACTGGAAGAACTCTATCAACAGACAGCGTGGTACTTTGACCAGAAATACAAATCTGTTGGCTACGGAGCATATGAAGCTTTCAAGACGTGTGTAAAGTAAGTTTAAAGGGAACGTTGTCTTCTGGTGAAGGTGAAAAATAGTTGGTAAGCTTTCTGATTCATTTTATGTCAGTTTGGAAGAAAATCAGAGCAGACATGTCTCCTGAAAACAGTTGCTGTCAATATCATATATGACAAGAAATGGCCGGTCTTTTGTTCAAGCTGTGGCTTTGCACATGAAAGTTTGTCAGAAATATCCTTTGGAGATGCATTCATCAACATTTGACACTCTCGAACCAGGTGTAATATGGATTTACTCCTTAAGTTAGAATGGACGCACTAATGGTTGCCAGAGCTACCAGGGTAATTAATTCCAAAGCACTATGAAAGCACATGAAGACTTTGGATCACAGTGTGTTATGCGATAAACCTCAGGGGAATATTATTGCTAATTGATGATGGTAGATGAGTATATTTTTTTCTTTACTGGTAGTCATTGGCCAAAGTCTTGCTGTTGCCTAATTTGTCATTTTGCTTTGTTTTTTCTTTATCTAGTGAGCCAGAGCTGCTAGCTGAATGCAATCTAGATGAGGAAACGCACAAAGTATTGTTGGAGAATATTGAAAGGAAACTCACACCTCAAGCTGTCAAGATCAGAGCAGGTATGGCATAATAACTATAATGATAAACTTGAGTTCTGGTAAAAAAAGAAAATTAATTATCACAGAATCAAACAAAACTTACACTGAATGTTCAAGATTACAAATAAATGTCATGTGCCAAACAATTTTGGTAGGAAATGTATACTGGCTGAGTAATGAGCATAGAAAAATAAGTAAATCAAGGGAAGTAGGCCCGACACCATTTGTGTAGTCCCATATACATCTTTCTGTGTACTTTACCAAGACTGGGCCAAATTTATTATGATTTTGAGGACTCCAGAACCTTGCAGTACACACCAATACTTACATGCTACATGATCATCTTTTTCTGAACCATTCCACACCTTTTTTTTTTAACAATGCAATCGCATGACCAGAACTCAACTTTGTCTTTAAGATTACTTTAAATCTCTATTTAGAGATATTGTAATAATAACTAAATAGTAATGTGAAGTACATATACCTTAGATTCTTTTTCTTTTAATCTTAAGAACAGATCCTTCCCTGTATTCCATTTGTAAATATTATTTACTGTCACTTGAACCAACTGGCTTTCCTTTCATTTTATTGCTTTTTAAAACCTTACTTCGAGCTAAATGCTTGCCTCTATTTCTTTTACCTCCTTCATTGTAAAAGTCTTGAGGAATGTAAACATTGGAAGGCTGGGCCCACATCTGTAATATGTTAAAACATTTTAATCCTTGCCTCAACAATGCTTTTATACAACGATTTTGTTTTCTTCCTTTGGTTATGTGTTTTGTTATTATGAAGTTCTGTTGTACAACTTACTGCATTTTTACTGTATTAGAGGGAGACTACATCGAGGGGTCAGTGACACAAAGACGTAACTCCAATTTTTGCCATTTTGAGAAATAGTGGTTTATGTGTCTCTGAGCACTTGGGCCTTAAGGGGTTAAGTTTATATTTCACTAGCTATTGACTTCAATGGGGTGTTGGGTGGAGTTAAGTCTCTGTGTTTCCTGGAAAGCCCACATTTTTCTGAACATCTTGATATCAAATACTCATTTTTGGCAAAATATGGAGTTACATCTTTGTGTCACTGAACCTCTACACAACATGTTTGTTTGTGCATTGCTTCTTATCACTCTGTCATAACGCTTTTGCTTACAGACATTGAGGTTGCATGTTATGGCTACGATGGTATCGATGCAGTAAAGGACGCCCTCACAAAAGGCTTGGATATGTCATCAGAAGAGATGCCCATCAAGGTATGAATTACATGTTGATGTTTTTGATGTTGCCTGTTTGGACCCATAAGTGTGTTCTATGCCGAATCAATGCCCTACTGGCTCTAAACAGACGACATATACATCCCAACCTTTGATCTCTTCAAAGACCCTATCCGATGAAAAAACAACATGATATAAATGGAAAACTGAATGAATGTAGAATACAAATATAAAGGAATACAAAGTATTTACCCTTTCATTATTGCACAAAAGCAAATTAAAACCTTAATTTCTGCACCTCTCTGAATTACGAGTCAACAGGGGTCAAATTTGCTGAAGTTTCAGTGACGACATAACATGTGGACCCGACTGGTTCACCTATAGAGCTGAGGCAATGAGTCGTGCTTAATTAGTGCAAAGACCTTGTGAAGATGGGTACTCCACATAAGATGATGTCATCAAGTCGATAGCAAGTGTTTAGGTCGGCTTATTCCGATTTTCAAAGCTTTAGATTTTGAGTTTTCAGAGAGCTGATACTACTCTGACAGACACTAAAATGGCAGATAATTGATATTTGTGTAATCTATGGCTTACAAGCTTTCTGTTGATATATAATTCACCCCGTTTCATTTTTCATTTACCCTTGAACTGTGTTTCTTGTTGAAACATGTATTGTAGAAACTCGTACGTAAAGACCACCTGCTCATAAAGACCACTTTTGCTGTCTCCCTTGAGTGGTCTTTATATCACTTTAAATAAAAGAAAAGTGTATTTTGATTTCTTTGTCTTTCCCTCCGTCCCCAGATCAACCTGATTGCCCCACCCCAGTACGTGGTAACCACCCAGACATTAGAGAGAGTTGAAGGTGTGGAGAAGCTGAAGGAAGCCATCGAAGCAATCAAAGAGAGCATCATCAAGAGCGCTGGAGTCTTCAAGGTCATGATGGCGGTAAGTCTCCTCAGATAGGATGTAGAGAGTAGGGCTCCCAGCTCTATTGGAAATCATGAAACACCTGGGAAATGAGTTGCATTTTTTTCCAGTCAGGAAAAATACAGGGACTTTGTTTTTAATATATGTATTTAACATGTACATTTTCATATTTGTAGTTTTATGTTTGACTTATATGATATATTTAGATACAATTTATTTATACATTTTAAGAAACCTATATCAAACCCGATTTATGATTGTTGTGATTTATTTTACTCAAATATTCAGTATCAATGACTATTGTTGAAAAGAAACATGAAAATATATATTTCAAATCATAGACATAGTATTTTCATTAAACTGTCTCATTTTCCTATTTTCTATGAAAATATACATATTAGCTTTAAAAAATAGTCATCATGATTTCATATATCAATGTCTTTCCTCCTTTCTTCCTCCCACTTATTTGAACCACAGCCCAAGGTTGTCACAGACACAGAGGAACAAGAGCTTGCCAGACATCTGGAGAACCTGGAGAAAGCAAACGCAGAGGTTGACGGAGACGATGATGGGGAAGAAATTGGAAACGAGGAAGACTAATTAGCGATTAAATGTAATTAGCAAATTACAATTAAACCTCGTTTATTTATAACGTGAGCTTTAATAGGTGAGAGCTATAAAGTCGTTAAGTCCATTAAAAAAATAATCTGAATGCAGGGCTGGTTACTCCTTGACGATGAGGGTTGTGATAACAACTTTAAAAATAAAAAACGTTCCCTAATTGCTTCCCTCTTGTTTATGTGGAAAATGAACTGGAAATCATTCTGGTCAAACCTCGATGATTTGTGCTAACGAGCGTCCCTTTATCGTCTCAGTGGGATCGCTTGGCGAGCACTGTGACAGAACCCGATGAAATTATGTTTGAGACAATAATATTCCTCCTTCCACGTGACATCGGTTCAGACGAGGTCATGTGTGCAGTATACATCATGCTCGATTGAGAGAACCACAATTATATCATTGTTAGTCTGTGCCCACTTTTATAATTATTGTTATTATTGAATTATATCTACCAAATGTATGCATACAGTGTATTGTTATTGTTATCCTTTAGGTTTGTTCAAGCCCTAATGGCCCTTCTCACTCTTGAGTTGTGATATACATGTATCTGAATGTTTTAGATAATGCATAAATGTCATGAGTACATTCCTCAGAACTGACTAAATGGCCCTTCTGTATAGAGATTAGAACAAACTAAAACAAAGAGAGTACTTCCTAGTGAATTATTCTGGTTGGGTATTTGTTTCATTAATACTGGCTCACGACTCTTTTGTTTTAATTAGGGTTATTTTTCTTTTTTGTTTACTCTTTACTGTTGAGTGTATTTTGGCTAGACCTGTCCTATTTCAATGGCTGTTCTAATGAGGAAGGTTGTCCAAGTTTGATCCTATTTTCTTTTTTATTTATTTTTTATTATTTAGGGATTTCATGTAGAATTGGCTTGTGTAACTATTTGGGGGGAATCTTATTATTTTGCATACTAGGTGAAAGTTGGACCTTGAGGTGTTTTGGTCCAAGTAGAATTACACTATTTGAACTGATTACCTCTTTATACAAAAAAATTAAAACACTTAATTTGGATAAGATTGTATGTTGGTAATGCCATTTCCATCAGTATGTTATGTACGCAAATTCAATTCAAAGATATCAACCAGATGTATTTTGGCTAGACCTGTCCTATTTCAATGGCTGTTCTAATGAGGAAGGTTGTCCAAGTTTGATCCTATTTTCTTTTTTATTTATTTTTTATTATTTAGGGATTTCATGTAGAATTGGCTTGTGCAACTATTTGGGGGGAATCTTATTATTTTGCATACTAGGTGAAAGTTGGACCTTGTGGTGTTTTGGTCTAAGTAGAATTACACTATTTGAACTGATTACCTCTTTATACAAAAAAATGAAAACACTTAATTTGGATAAGATATGTTGGTAATGCCATTTCCATCAGTATGTTATGTACGCAAATTCAATTCAAAGATATCAACCAGATTTTGATATAGATCTTAGTATCACATTAATTAGAAGTACACATGCCTGTGTAATTATGTAAAAATGTGAAAGTACAACGATGTATTGTAACAAGATTCAAAATAAAGAAGACACTTGTGCAGTGTCAACTTATTTGTACAGACAATATATTGGAAGAAGTGTGGTTTCTTTTTATCTTAGAATTTAAATGAGCACACTCTACTTTTATTCTGCTTGAATGTGCAATATTCAGGTAATATTCATCATCATCATCACCATCATCATCAACATCATTTCCATTATCATCATGATTATGATCATCGTAGACATTACCATTACCATAAACATCATCATCACCATCGTAGCCATAATCCTCCTCTTCCTCAACACCACCCTTACCATCACCATCTTCTTATCTACTGCACAACCATCACCCATTAAAGGTAAAGACTAGTTTTTGAAATCCCCCCCCCCCCCTCTCAATAAAATGAAATGGAAGCTCTTATTACCAATCATGTGAAAGAATATGTTTTGACCAATATGTGATGATACAAATTTTGCCGAGAAGCCGCCTACTAATTGATATATTTGGTAAATTAGTATATCTATTTGGACCTGATAGATATTGCGTACATGTCGCATAGTCCCATATACATCTTTCTGTGTACAGTGCTTGTAACTTTACCAAGACTCCACACATTTCTTTCACAATGCAATCGGATGACCAGAACTCAACTTTATCTCTAAAACTAAAAGGCCATGTGCTGGTTCACTCTCGCACTACAATTCTGCATCTTTCATGCATCATCATCAATGAAAGAAGACAAATCTTACCTCAGAAGTAATTTTGAAGTAATTTTTATTTTGCATGATATTATACTGGAGAGCTGCTCTTTCATGTTGAGATAAACAATTTACGGGTGCAATAATTCTCACGTTCAGAGTATATAGAATAGAATTGTAAAATTACAAAAAGTTGCATAAGAGATAAAAAAATAAGGAAATAAATCAATTAAAAAAAAAAACTGCACAAATAAAAAAAAGAAAATAGAATGAACCCTGTAAGAAATAGTATAAAAACTAATATAAAAATTGAGCCAGTCATATTGAGCGGTGAACAGGGTTTCTAGCAATCTCTCTATAATATTATGTTAGCAATCTTTATAGCTGGTGAAATCATATGATCAACTTTTTTTAGAGTCCCCCCCCCCCCCCCCCCTCATATCAAATAAAAACAGACCATGTATATCACACTGTAACACTGTAAAAAAATACTAATCATACTGGTAAAGTAGAATTATTGGTTAAAAATGCTTTATAAAAATGCTAGAAAGTTATACAATGCTGGAACGACTTAAAAAATACAATCTGGATAAAAATGTTGCATAGATGCTTAACGTGATGGTGCATAGCATGAATGTTAAGGAGTTTATCCCATAACTGCGAAACTTGACTTTCAATTACATGTACATGTAGCAAGCTAACACACCCTGGAATGCTATTACATGAACATGTATGTTAGTATCAGGTGACCAACATAACAAAAGAAGTAGCTTTCTGATTGGATAATAATCTAGGGTCAGGGGTCAGCTTAAGTTTGAGTAGCTTGAAGAAGAGATCAATAAATGTGGACAAAAAAGAAGAGCTTTACCATGAGCTCCGGTAATGTCCTATGAAGAAATCAGCTTATAACATGAAATTAAAGAGTTAACTCTCTTACACTTCAATTTACTGGCTGAGAGATTCAGGCAGTTGTCTGCAAATGTGGCTCATACTTTCAAATTTGATGAAGTTCTACGAAGCAGTTATTAAAATAAGCCGGAAATGTATGGAAATGTATGGCAAGGAAGGGATGATTTATGGCAGTTCACATTGCAATAGCAGATCCATAAAAGAGCCATGGACATCTCCTATTACATGAGCATCAAACCATAAATGTGTTCAACACCACATGCACAACAGTTTGGACAAATCAATCAACATCTTGGTAGGGGATCAAGTTTCTTCCCATATGATGCCGGGAACTGATGGCTGACTTCTATGACAAGACAGGAAGAAAATTGGTACATACATATATTCTGTGTCATTTCTACAGAAAATGGTTTCAAGTGGAAGAAATCTGGTTTTCGGTAGCCCCCCCCCCCCTCCCCTCCCTTGTGTGAAAAATAAAAAGGATTCAGGGAATAAAAAATGGCATCTAATATAGGGGGAAATCGGGAAGAAACAACAAATCGGGGGAGAAAAAAATATCGGGAATTAAAAAAAGAAAAGAAAAAAAGGGTAATTATCAGGCCTGCATATAAAGTGACAACACCGGATACTATCGAAAGTCGAAACAGCCAGCTTCTCTTATCTATGCTCTTCAGGTATTGGCAAGAGAACAGGTAATACAGTACAGCGATTCAATTTATCGGACCAGTAAGCTGAACACACATTTGTGATTGGAAGATAACTCTAATGAAGGCATGTGTCAGGCGATTTGTCAATGAAAAGAATGATATAGCGAGTGTCTGTGGACACAACACTGATAACATAATAAAAGTTTGGATTTATATAGAGCCTAAAACATCTACGCTGTTTAAAATACATGGTTACGTACAGATTTACTTCAATTTCAGATTTTTTTAAAAATTCCATGTCTGTCTGATCCTCTCAGAATCTAATAAGAGATTAAAGTATTGAGTTTAGGACATAAAAGCTTTGTAACCCAAGTTTAAGATATTGTAAATGACTTATCAAGTTAATAAGATCATTTATACAGCAGCTTTATGATCCCCACCAGATGAATCAATCTGGCTCTCCTGTAGACATCTAGGAGCTTGTCAAAATCACACACGGCAGCTTTATGATCAGTCTACAAGCTCCCCATAATATGCTGTGATGGTTTTTATTTTCTTGTTCAAGAAGTTCTGCTCGATCTCCATACGTCCTCCTGGGCCAGCGAGAGAGGCCAACTATAGAGGGAGACAAAGAGGCAAGAACTTGTAGTTACAGAGGAAGTCCACTCTGGTATTAGGGATTTTTAGATTTGCAGGACGAGAACGTGGACTGCTCTTGTGACATCCTTTTAAGGCAATTTAATGTCACTGCCAGTGCCTTAAAAGAACGTCACATTGCCTTAAAAGGATGTCACACGTCGCAGTCCATGTTCTCGTCATGCAAATCTAAAAGTCCCTATTGTTGGCTTAAATAAAAACAGACAACAGACCTGTGACAGACTCGGCAGGTGTAAGTCACATCATGATGCTGTTCTTGTACAAGAACTAGGATTCAATCCCTCTCCGTGTCCTAACATTAGGTTCTCAGGTTGATATAAACATATGTATGTATGATAGCTAACACCAATCTTAAACTGGTCATCAATGACAGAGATAGCAATCAATCCTTCAATTGTAAAATGAATGAAATAGATCGGGTAAGGTTCTTAATCATTGATGTAAATTCGTGAAATATATCAAATAGATCATTTTAGGAAGTATGATAGATGTAGGTAAGTTACATTGAACAATGAATAATCAATAAACTTTGAACTTGTGAAGTCACTGAAATAGATCACATTTTAAGATTCTTTTTTGCTTACCTGTTCTACATTAGCATTTCTTGGAGCAAAGAATCCAATGTTTTCTGAGATGCATCTAGCCTTCTCAAACATAGCTGCAGTAAGAAGGAGTTAAGGTCGACAATACAAACGGTTGAAAATGGATGAATATTAATACTTTCAAAATAATTATTTTTCAAAATCACAGGTTTATATCAACCACTTGAATTTCATGAAATATGAATAAGCAACGGAAGGACAATTGCATAAACATTGTGCATACGGTACATGTATCTCAGTCAGCATGTTTTTAGCTTTCAGCTTCCATTTTGGGGGTAAAAGCTGCTTGAATTTGGGCTTGTAAGAACAATGTGAGCAATACTATATTTGTACTCCCAGTTTTAAGATGGTCTCTTTAAAAATACGAAGACCTCACCCAAACTGAAAACCAGTTATTTTAAAGAGAAGGCTTTCATGGGACATCCCAGTAGACCGTTAACCCAAGAGACTGACAATTACAGTGTCATGAACCCTCAAATAACTTATCAGATGGCCAATTATCAATAGAGCCTTAAAATTTCATGCTGTCAGTCTCAAGGGTCTGCGATCTCAACGGTTGTAGCTAATCCAGGAATACATACCCTCACGCAATCTACGGTCATCTTCACAATTAGACCTTGTGTCTACTTCGGTGTCAACTCTTTCTTATGGTCATTGCTCTTTTTGCAAAGCTTCTGCTGAACTTTGGAACAGACTACCATACCTTTAAATGTCAAAAACTGTCAAACTGTTAACCAATTCAAAACTTGTCTTAAGACACATATATTCAAAATTGCTTTTGATGATTAACTTACTCTGTTCACATTGATGTGTATTTCGTATGTATTGTAAAGTTGTAGGTTTATTTGCACTTTTTTAGTTTTGTTTAATGTAATTGTTTATCAGTCTATTTTGTTTGTTATAGCATTTAGAGACTTTGGTGATTACCGCTTTATAAGCAACATTTTTATTATTATTATTATTATCAAAGTTTAGCCACTTTGTTTTCAATCAAAGGATATGTATCGATGTCCATCATGGTGAAGAGATCAAAGACCTCAGCGTTGAGGTACTTAGGTCCGCCCCATGGGGGGCTCAAGAACACCACATCTGCTTTCAAGTCGTCCGCCACCTTGAAGAAGTCACCAACGATGAACTCGATACGATCCTCAACCCCATAGACTGCGGCGTTGTGTCGGGCTAATTCAATCTTTGCGGGGTCGATGTCAACTGCTACCACTGGATTGTGAGAAATAGACAATTCTGGATTTATTTATACTGTTGTGAAAGGGCTTCTTTTTTCCACTTAAAAAAGAAGAAAAATAATATAAATTTTCAATGTCTAAAACATCTTATAATTGCTTGTATGCTGGGGGAGTAACAATATTTAGGCAAAATCTATCACCACTGCAAATAAGAATTGTACAGTAACTGTAATTGCATTCTGATCAATTGGAATGTAACAGACAATAGCCAAAAATAGTTTCAATTTGCATCAATTCTTTTGTTCAAATAATCACAATTTATCACTCGTCATTAATACAACACCTCTTTTGATGACAATCACAGCTCTATACTGATACTCTTTAATTGATACAAAAGCGACAAATGACTGTTGGTACACAGATGTTCCTACAACGTGTGCTGTAAAGAATCTGACCACAGAAAATCTGAGACATAACCAATCAGGTTACCCCCTTCACACAATACACATGTAGGTAAACTGGATGGCATTCCCCCTCACCTTCCAGAAGTTGCTGTAAACAAATAGAAAGAGTTTGGCCACAGAGATGCGATATTGGTTAGCTCAAACCTAAAGGCAAACTGGATAGCGTTACTCCCTGCCCAACAGAAAGCGTCACAAAATCAAACCAAATCAACATCTTCCCGCTTGATGTACAGCTATCCTTATAGGATCTTAGGGCAGAATAGCATTGTGCAAGACACTTATCCAAACAAAGTCTACTACTGTATCTGTCGACTTCTACTACATGAACTTACCCCTCTCACACGTAAAGGCAAACTGGATCGCGTTACCCCCAGACCCACAGAAAGCATCAACAATCAAATCACATCTACATCTCTCTGCTTGATGTTCGGCTATCCTCTCCGGGGTCACAGAATACCAACCCTCTAAAGAGGGAAAAAATAATAAAATGAGACAGGAAAAAATCAACAGTGAATGAGGAAAACGAAATAGAGTATGTACAAAACAACTTGATTCTGAATCCATGTAATGTATGTGACCAGTATTTTTTCTTTTTGTATCCATTATTATTATCAATTTCATTTTAAACTGCTCAATTTATAGACATACAGTACATGTACCTACCCTAATTAATTCAGCTTTTAAATACAATCATTATGAAATATTGAACTCGTGAATTCGATAATGTATAATGATTTGGTTGGGGCAGATGTATCAGATTCTACAGTTTCTTTGATTCTGTGTTCTACCATTGTTATCTATCAATATTTTGATTTGTATCAATGCTCCTCAGGGAGTAGAGAATGTGCATACATTGTGTGCGGGTAAGCCTGAATATGATGACCGGGATAGTAATATGATTGCAGGATCCTCAGGGAGAACAGTATTAATACTGATGAGGCAACCCTGGGTAAACAAGACATATTATTATATATTATTATTATTATTATTATGTATCAAAAAATTAACCGCAAGTTTTGGTTACAATAAAGACATAATAATACAAGTAGAAGACATATTGCTGATTAGTTTGAGCAAGCTAGTATGATAATGTATGATAGCAATTTTTGGGGGATTGTGCATAAAGCTCTTACTAGGTTACATTAACCGAATGTCAGCCGGCAGGATAAGAAGGTGCATTTACTTGGCAAGATACCGACAAAGATGTCAGATTTAAAGCCTGTCGGTACTAGTTTGGCCATGGGGATTAGACCTCCCTGCAAGGTCACTGACAGGTGGTTACCTCATCAAATTAGCTCTCAGTTAACATAAGAAAATGGGGATCATGGGGGACCAACAGGCATTGATTAGGCATTGTTTGCTATAAAGAGGGCACAATTAACTATAAGTAGTACAGTGGGGCGTTAAAAGAACGCTAAATGTAGGTGAGGGAGAGGAAAAAAGAAAAGACGGGTGAGGTCAGGGGCTGAAAGGAGGGAGGGAGAGAGAGAATTTAGACATACACCTACCTTCGTCTAACTTGATGCCTTCGTCAAATCTGGAGAACAATCTGTATCGCTGAGCCCAGTACTTGTTCAAATGTTTACTGCCTCCAGCTATGCCATGCTTGGGAGTATACTTCCGCTGTCTGCGCTGCTTTGCTTTTGGTTTTGTCTCCTGATCAACATCTTTGACTTCTCCTTTCTCCGTAACAATCTCCTCCGAATTGACCCTAGTTTCGTCTTTCTTTATGTCTTCTAGTTCAACTACGGTCTGTATAGATCCAGATGCACTGGACATTGTGTTTTGCTCTGATGCTGCTTGTTCTGGCAAGTCTGTTGGCAGGGCATCAGCATCTCCTTTTTCATCTATGCAAATATCCTTACTATTCACTTCATCATCCATTGTCTGATCTGCTTGTTTGTTACTATAGCAACCATCATCACCATGTTCTAAAGACGCCTCTTCTACTGGGAATTCTTTGACATTCTCATCAAGTAATGTATTATCAGTCCTATCCTCTATTGGGGCCTCACTGTTTTCATCAAGATTACTATCCGTGTCATCATCATCCTCATCGAAACCATGACAACTGACCCCGATGTCATTCAAGTCTTCTTCTCTCTCCAGGAAACCTCTCACTTTTCCAAGAACATTGCTCTTGCCAACTTTAAAGGACATCACACGACTCTGCTTTTCTCCTCTTTTTCCAACATCTCTTGATCCTTCCTGGGAAGTTGTCCCTGCATCATCTCCGTTTTCAGCCTCACCTTCTTCATCGCTGAATCTGATGTGGAGTGGCTTCTTCCTCAAGTTCAGGTCGGGGTCATGACTTTTCTTCAGCCGTTTGTTGAAGTAGTGGACCTTTGCCTTCTGGAATGGCTTCTGATCCAAGAACCTGGAAAAGCAACAGAATATAGCAACAAAAGACCCACTTAGCTTACAAATGGAATAAGGGCACAAATATATAATGGCGTTATGCTAAAAATTCTGACTGAAAATGACATATTTCTGAGCTACAAGTATCGTACATTGCTATTGAATTTGTTCAGCACATAAACTTTCATGACACAAAATTGAATTACAAAGTCAATAACGGTCATTTTCCATATTAAAACTTTGTCGTATGTAACGGTATTGATAATTTTTGTGGCAAGGAGCAATTGCAACTCTGGACCCCTCAAAAATTTCATGAACATTTCTGGTTTTAGAGTGATCAATTTAAAGTTTAATATTGAGTGCAAATGCTGTGGCTTCGGTGAGAGTTTTACTCTTTGTCAATACTCCCTCTCTCTCTCTAAGTGCCATATTGATTGACTTTGGCGATCATGCTGTTCCACAACCCTCGGTTCCTAGCCTTCTCTATTAGCACCACTCCTAATTCTTTCACTCCTCTCTCTCTTCCAACAATTTCTGCAGACTGTCCATCCAAAGTATCCTCCTTCCCACAATTTTCCCTGTCAAAGCAAGATTCTCTAGACCTTCTTTATGTGTAATGTGACCCATGCCAATACAGCACGTACAAAATCAGATCTTGAAGTGCAATGTGAGAAGGGGTGCTTACCTCCGAGATGCAGGGTCACAACTGAGACCTAGTTTCTGAAAGACTTTGGTGTATGCTGTACCAAGCTCTTCAGCATCCAACTCATGACTGATGGAAAGAAAAGAAAAACATGGTATTCCATGAGAATCACAATCATCTATCGATCTCAAACATGAGGTGGATGCCGTTTAGGGTCTACACTGACAATTACATGTACTAGAAATACATACATTCATTATCAGATATAGTTTGATTTGGGTAGCAAAAAGCACAACTTTTAATTTAAAATGTACATGAAGATGAAGCATCTTACCTGTATATAGAACATGAACATGAATTTGCATTATTAAATATCTCAAACAGGTTTGAAATCATTGCTAATTAGGCATCAACATATTTACATTTGACAGCTTTCCATTGTGCGTGATTTATTAGAGGAATAAGTTCTTACAATCTGAAAAATGCATGAATGTCTATATTTCATAAATTATCAGTAAATTTTTTGGAGCTCACAAATTTTTGCACCCTTACAATTATTGCTTTGTATTTGCTTTAGCATGATGGCACATTCAATTTTTGTTAATAGGAGATAGTAATAAATGAAAGAGTTTCAAATATTGCAAATGAAATAAACTTTAACATCATCTCGGAACAACAAAGACTTTAAAAGTTGAGGCACAAACTGATCCTACCTCCTCTTTGTCTTGTATGGTGAATCTCCCGGAGGCTCCTCCTCCTCATCATCATCACCATGGTAACTGCCTGTAGATGGTAGATCTCTGTTTGCCATGATAGATGTGGAAGTACCTTCAATGTACATAGATTGAACAATAAGCATTACATCTTTTAGTGAGATGTTTTGTAATATGGAATTTATTGTTTCTACCAATATGCTTGTAACAAAAATACAAAAAGAATGCATCACAAATAAAAAAACTAATATCGTCATTCTGTTCCTACATATACATGTAAGTACATGTACAAATATTTTTTATAGAGTTTGCTTTGTAAGTTCAAATACAGTTGTACGATCAAATACAGTTTACAGAAAGAAAAACAGACATAAAAATTATACATGTAACATGGGGGGGGGGGAGGGGGGCAATAAAAATATTGTTATCAGCCTAATCCAGAAAAAATAAGAAAAACCAAATCTCAAGTGCCATTCAATTTACAAACATAACAAATAAAATGATGCGATAACATTTTTCAATTAGTGAATTAAGATTGTTATCATTGCTTCTTGGTGCAAACATTTTTCAAAAATTATCAAAATGCTTCATGAAGATTATTCAAAGTAACAGATAAATTGATGGTGGAAAAGGGGTTACCATTGCTGCTTCCACTGGAATTAGTCCTGGTCTGCTTTGAGTTTTGCTTCCTTTTCTTCCCTCCCCCTTTCATCTATGAAGAGGAAGAAAAGAAGATTTAGCAACTGAATTAGACAAGGTTTCAACATTTTCAGGGTGTAGTAACTTCTGAATGAAAATTGAGAACTGATAGGAATGATCCTTCCTCCAATTTCGTCAGGTATTAAAAGTGTCTGATTTTGAATAGTTTGCTCAAGGTGCTCAGAATATGGTGAGGAAAAAATTACTGGCAACAGGATGGATGATGCTGTTGAAAAGCTATTGTTTTGTTCAACTGCGAAGTGCATATTCAGTAATGAGTAATTACCATCTGTTGGAGAGAAAAAAGCATCCTATGTACTGCATTTAGAAATAATATGAAAGACAAGACCTATTAGGATTCGAAAATCAACATTCAATTTCATGAAGGCAACTGATTAGAGACTTAAATGTAGTGAAAGGTCTCTTTTAGGACCAGACACCGAAATTCTTCTGTCTTTGGCTTTCCATATAAATTTCACATCACAAAATTACTTGGATACCCCTTCCCTCTATTACCCCTGCAAATACCCATTTATAGGAATCTCTTGCCTACCTCTCTGCCTTGAGGTGCATCCTTGCCGAATCCTGAGGGAAGTCCCATTTGTTTCATCATGTCACTCTCCTCTTCATCTGGGAAGACCATCTCATTTTCTTCCTCTAGGTTGTGACCAGGCTCATTTTCATGCTTATCTTTCAGTTCAGAGTCTTCTGATGTTTTCTTGTCAGGTATCTGTTCTTGCAGGAGTGTTGAATCATCCTCCTCCTTTGGTTCAACCCTCGCAGCCTTCTTTACATCATCAACCCGTTCAGAGTCTCTTGATGTACTCTTATCAGGTACCTGGTCTTGCACGAGTGTTGAAGCATCATCTTCCCTTGGTTCAATCTCTACAGCCTTCTCTATATCATCAACCAGTTTACATTCTCCTGGTATCTGTTCTTCCAAGAGTGTTGAAGCATTCCCTTTTCGGTCACAGGAACTGACAACACATTCATCCTCTTCACCATTCACAAAACCATTATCTTCTACCAGATTTTCTTGAGGAACCTCTTCACCTGTTGCAATCTTTTGCCCCTCTCCTTGAAGTACATTCTGCCAAGAGTGGAACCAGTGGTAGTAGTACCAGTATGTGTCATCGGAATGCTTGTCCCAATCTTCTATCAATTCTGGAGTCCATTTGGATTCAGGTACAGACAGCGCAGTGTTCTGTGACTTGTCAACCATCGCGCCACTACTTAAATCTTTTTCCTCGACCACATCACCAGCATGATTTTTAATCTTTCCATTTTGAAGGATTGGGCATGTTTGATCGATTGAAGAGAGAGGGATATGGACTGCACTTCCAGCATCTCCTTCAGCTGTACTTTCATGCTGCTTGCCTGGTTGGTCCCCAAAAGAATCAATAATTACATCAGTCCCAGGTTTCAAAGATGTTGTACTAGGAACTGTCACATCATCAGAAGGATGCAATGATTCTCCATTTTGCACAACATTCACTTCACTGTCAGCCTTACCAATGTTAGTGAGCTGATCTCCCCCATTGTTATGAAATGGACTGCTCGGTTGGTCAGTGCCCTCACAGCCATGAAAAGGCCGTTCCATTTTCTCTGAGAGGTGAGCTGCTTCTGTGAGGATATCTTTGTCCTGGCAGGATTCAAGAAGCATATCAACACCAGGGTCAGCTACATACTCCTGATTACATTTGACATGCATGTCTAGGCCACCATTTTCCTTTAGGCCGCCATATTCTTTTGTCCCTGTTTTTATTAGCATCCCACTTGGATCCCTCCCACCCACTGTATGTGAACACCCCTCCTGGGTATAACTGGAAGATTCCTCTTCAGCAAACCCTGGATGCAGTTCAAGCCAGCCTTGCCAGATGAGGCCATGCCCAAACTTCTCCCAGTACTCCTCCCAAGAAGAGATACCCTCAGACCCCTCAAAGTCTCCACCGACTCCAAGTTCCTTGTTGCATCCTTCCAAGCCATTTGGTATACCCTCATCTGCTTCCTTCTCAGAATGTCTACCTTGGCCGATATGTGAGTTGTACTTGGTTTCATTCTTGTCTGGATTTTGGACATTGGAGTAGGTGTCCTTCTCTTGATCTTGAGATCTCTGCCTGTTCTTGCTGTTCTTCGCCTTTCTCTTACTTTTCTTTCCTTTGTTTTTAAGCTTGAACGTGCCCTCGTCCTGTCAAAATAGAAGAGAAATATGACACAGTTATTGTAAGATTGCAAAAACAGCAACAATTATGAATTTCCTCTCTAAGCTAAGCAGTATCCTCTTCTGTTTAATATTGAATATGGTCCCCATAAAAGGCCACCAGGAAAAATCATCATAGTTCAAGACAAGATGCTTTACAAAACCATTACTGCTTAAAGGCATCGTTTAACAATGTTACATCTGAGATGCATGGCCCTACGTGTTATCAGTGATATGGTGTAATATTTAAGCCCTAAAAAATGATCTTGATGTGCCTCAAAAAGTAAAAATCTTTAAGTGACCAGTTTTACCACACTCATTTTCCCCAGTAGACTGTAGTGTTATAAAAACCGTTACGAAAAACAAATTCTGACATTTCTAATTCCAATCGTAGATATCTTGATAATCAGATAGGTGATTGGCTTGTAAAAGTAATGGGATTCATTTCTGACCTACAGGTTTATGATTACGATTGTAGCATGAGCTAAATCCAGGACTTTTTTTAGAATCTGAGGCAAAGTTACCCAATTCCTTTAAAAGTGCCTTAGCAAAGCATTCTATACAGTAGAAGCTGGGAATTTGGTTAGTTTTAGAAATTGACCATGGAGCGTGATTGCTCCAGCAAGTTTCATACAACCAATATTTACCTCCTCCTCACAGTCTCTTGGTGAACGGGCAAAGCTAAGAGGGAGTCCCATGTCCTTCATGACCTCTTCTTGACCTTCGTACTCTCCGGTAAAGTTCACGAACGATGAGTGGTACGGCCTGATTTCCTTCACATCACACCCATTATCGGAGCCATTCGCCTTCTTGATGGTTCCCTCTGCGATGGCTGATTCGCTGGTCCCACATTGGTGTGATTTATCCTTTTTTCCTTCATCGATGAGGACATCATTTTCCTGTTTCTGTTCAAAGGTGTCATCATCACGCTGCTCTTCAGGCTTTCCATACAGACCCCATCGGTACAGTTCACCGTCGCTGTAGCAATAGAAACAAAACATATCATGTAGTAGTAGTAGTATCCCAAAGAACATTCTTATGGCTTGTCCAGATATATACCACGGTAAATCACAGCTGTTTTTCATATACAGTGTATAAATGAAAGGCAAGTGAGCGCAACAAAGGTTCACTGAACTCTGTGTTATAAGATACAGAGATATGAAGCATACAACAAAATAAAAAAAGGCAGTTTACCACTTCATATCTCATCAAGGCCTTAGAGAAGCAAAAGAAGGATGAGGATGAATTGTTGAGAATGCATGTACTGTACAGAGACAGAGCCATGCTAATGAGGTTTATATCTACATTATAGTCTAGATTCTACTGTCTAGACTGAACAGGTGGATCAGCGTTATTACAAGATCAGATACAACCAAGCCTTTTATTAACCAGGCGCCGAGCAATTTTTACCTAATTGTCCCTGACTATTTTCTCGCCCGGAAAGACGGGAAAAAAATGAGTACCACGCGCCAGTCTTTGTTTTGTTTTTGGCGCCCAGTCTGGGAGAATTAACATTTCCTGTTTCAGAAACTTGCACATGGCTGGCACTAAATTACAAAAAACTTACTTGATACAAGTTAAATGTGGACTGAATGAGTCCTAACAAATCATTTTACAATAGGAATTCTAAAATTGACCCCGAAACAATTGCTACATGACTACGTGCGGCAGCTATCTCCTAGCGCAACCACTACGGGGGCCAACTGGTGTGCAGAGCGGAGATCGAGAGCGGGCGAGCAGCACTCTCACGGTTTCCCCTTGCCTGTTCCACATGCCTTTGCTGTGCCACTCAATTTCCTTGATTTAAGACACGAACCTGCACACTTTGCTTTATTACATTACACATTCTCATTCCATAGAAAACCTGAAAGTATCAAGGAGGATCTACTTTTCTACGGTGATCACAACTTACTCTGCAAAAGCTCTGGAACAGCGGACTTCAATACTGACAAATGGCTGAGGATCATAGTGGTCTTCTTCTGCAGTTTTTTCTTCTGGCCTCTCAGTCTCATCGTTATCATGTTCACTAATGACCTTATCACTCTCCTCTGCAGACTGGTTGACGATCCCATCTCTCTCCTCTTCAGACTGGTTGTCGATCCCATCTCTCTCATCTGCAGACTGGTTGTCAATCCCATCTCTCTCCTCTGCAGACTGGTTCACGACATCATCTCTCTCCTCTCCAGACTGGTTGACTATCCCATCTCTCTCCTCTCCAGACTGGTTGACAACCTCATCTCTCTCCTCTATAGACTGGTCGACAACCTCATCTCTCTCCTCTCCAGACTGGTTCACAACCTCTTCTTCTTGTCCTTTCCCCACAACCTCTACAAGAGGGAGTCCAGGTGGTTCTTCAGTCTGTTGTGAGATACATTGAATAGAATACACAAGATGAAGAAAATGGAAGTCAAAGTATAGGTCTTGGGTTTTATGACTGTCAAATCAACGATCAAAAATAATAGCTCCCCGCTCCCACCCTCCATTTTCAATTAATCAATTTTAGTGACAACGTTTTTCAGAATTGTCTTGAAAACCCTATAACATGTTGGTGATGTTTAATTGTTCATCTTCAAAATATTCATGATATCTAACTTTCAAAGCTGTTTTTGCCCCTTTAGGACAATGAATTAAAAAAAAGAATTATTTCACAAAATCTGTTTCTTCAAAGAATAAGTCATGCATTAGATGTAAATATTCAATTTCATTCCCACACAAGTTATTTTCTTATTGAGCACATGGTGAATCATGAAGAAAAATATTACAAACCCAGCCATCAAAGACAAACCTTCATTTTGCTGTGGACCTCTCTCACACCGAGACATTTTTCTCCCTCTCTCCAGTTCTTCTTGTCTCTAGTCACCTGGATGATCATCTCAATTTCAGCTGCACAGTACGAGTAAGCCATCTAAGCACTTGACTCCTAGATTCTGAGATTGGATGATAACAAATAACAATAAAAAATCAAAAAAATCTGAGAAGTATAACAGATTAAATGAGCAGTAACTGTAGCTTACCAAAACCTACCTACATGTACACAAGAGTTACATCATATGGATACGTCGTCAGACTGTGGATTACAAGGTTCACTGTTTGAGTCCTGCAGCGGCACTAATGTCATGTCCTTTGGCAAGACATCTCAATTTGCCACTCTATACCCAGGTGTTAAATGTGCTCTCCAAAAATAACAAGAAACATTATAACGACTTTAAACTCATGATCTCTATTTGGACATCTAATTACCGGTAGGCAAATTCATGCAAAAAAAAATATATTCAAAAAATTGACTTGAAAACACATCAGACAATTAGTCTGAACCGAGTCAGGAGCAAATTTGAAAAAATTATATTTTTAAATGTTGTAAAACCAAAGATATAAGAAGAAAACTGACCAAGTATCTGTACTAAAAATCGTACATGTAAAATTGGTCGTAGATGTTCGACAGCTGAAAATGACGCGCACAGTTGCGTTACGTGCGTTCTCGAATCCAAAATCGTATCTCACACACACACTCTCGCCATACCGTGAATGGTCCTTCGTGGGTAGCTAGCCGGCTGAGAGTTTCCCAGCGATACCAACGCACCTTCAGAGCTCCGCAGCGCGCAATTTTAGCGGAACTCGAAAGGTTTGAGGTGGGAAGGTGGTGGGCTAGCTTTTTGCCAAAACAACGCTAGATCGTCTGCTGGCAAAGTTGTAGTATTATTCAGACGACAAAAGGAGAATGGACACAAAAGGGTAGTACGATTTGGTTATGTTTTACTTTCACTTCGTGTCGTCGTTTCAACGTTGCAAATATATAGTCTTGTATAAAGACGTTATTAGATATTCCCACATCTCCCCCCAAGCTTATTATCAACAGTTCAAGAGTTCTTATTGATTTCCAAATAGTTTCAAATCCAATAAAAATCCGAAATATAATCCTGTTTAAGAGTTCACGGATATTCTCCTTAATTGTGTTCTTTGAGTCCCGAGTCCATTCCAGTTTACTATTAAACCCAAATAAACACTGTCCAAACCTTTAAAGTCTTGTTCAGTTTCAGTTCCTGCAAAGTTAATCCCAATTTTGGTATTTAAGTTTAACCCATTACATGGACAGTCGCTTTGGTGGTTTCACGAGTCGTCCAGATCGCGTTCGCGTCTCTGTCGCAGCTGTTGGTGTAGAGGCTCCCTCAGGCTGCTTCCGGTTGATCTGCTGGTTACGTTGGGAACCGGTTGAGTCGCTTTCATCAGAATCGTCAGGTCTCTCTGGATCGTTGCTCATGGATGACTCCGGCACTCTGGTCTTGGTGGGTTGACCTTGGACAGCAATCAGTGCACGGCGATTACGACGTACTGTCCCATGTTCTGTCTGGACATGGTAGGACCGTGGTTGTTGCGCTTTCTGGGTGACTTTCCCGTAGCGAGACTGATCACGGATCCACACGGAATCTCCTGGTTGTAGCTCTGGAAGCTCACGTGAGTCATGACGTCTGTTGTAGGTCATCATTTGATCTGACCTGTACTTCTCCTCTTTCTCTCTCACAGTCGTCAGGTCCGGCTGTTGTACCCGTGGCAGCAGCATGTGCGGCAAAGTAGGAACCTGAGTCTGCAATCTCCTCCCCATGAGAAGTTCACAAGGAGCTAACCCGTTTTGGAGTGGTGACGCTCGATAGCTGAGAAGGGCTAACTGGATGTCGTCGTTCTTCTTCAGCAACGCTTTCACAGTGCGAACTCCTCTTTCAGCCTCACCATTAGCTTGTGGGTATCTTGGAGAGCTGGTTGTATGGACGAATCCATACTCTTCAGCAAGCTTTCTGAAGTTCTCGTTGGCGAACTGTGGACCATTGTCTGAAACCACAAGGTCTGGAATCCCATGGACTGCAAAGATCTCCTTCAGCGAAGAAATCACTGCCATTGTTGACTGACCTTGGAGTTGTTTGACCTCAATCCACCTCGAGTAGTAGTCAACTACTATCAGGAACGATTTCCCTTTGAGTTCGAACAGGTCCATTCCAAGACGCTCCCATGGCCTTGAAGGAAAGGATGAGCTCATCAAAGGCTCGCGGACCTCTTGGCGATGGATAGCACAGGTCAAGCAGCTTGAAATCATTTCCTCCAATGATTTTGATAGACCTGGCCACCACACTGAATCTCTGGCTCTGGCTCTGCATTTGGTGATTCCCAGATGTCCTTGATGTAGCCTCTCAAGGATATCAAGTCGCAGAGCTCTCGGAATGACTATTCTCTCGTCGTAGATAAGCAAGTCCTCTACCACACTCAGGTGTCCTCTCTGCTCATAGTAGTGTTTGAGGATCGGGTTATGTGGCATGTAGTCTGGCCATCCTTGAACGCAGTAGTCTCTGATTTTTGCACATACTTCATCTGCTTTTTGTGCATTTCTGATTTCCTCAAATCTCTGCATTGTCACTGGGAGGTTGATGGCTGATGTTGATGCATATGATTCAACCTCATCTACGAAGTTGACATCATCCATTCCTGGCCTCTCTACTGGCGCTCGTGACAAGGCGTCAGCGGATGTCCGCTGTTTTCCTGGAACATACAATGTCTCTGCATCAAATCTCATCATTCTCATTCTGAAGCGTTGGAGTCGTGGAGGCATTTTCACAAGTTCTTTCGAGTTTAGAAGTGTGACCAATGGCTTGTGGTCAGTTTCCACCTCGAAATGAAGACCAAGTACATACTCGGAGAACCTCTCGCACGCCCAAGTAGCTGCCAGTGCCTCTTTTTCAATCACTGCATACCTCTGCTCAGTCTCGGTAAGCGATCGAGATGCATAGCACACTGGTCTACGATTTCCATCAGTCTGCACTTGATACAGGATTGCACCCATTCCAGTCCCGGATGCATCTGCTGCAATGACTGTTGGCAGTTCTGGATCATAATGAGCTAAGACTGCTGTCGAGACCATCATCTCTTTGATCTGTGTGAAAGATCTCTGCTGCGCTTCTCCCCAACACCACACATTGTCTTTCTTCAGGAGTTGACGAAGGGGCTCGTTGATCTCAGCTAATCCTGGGAGAAACTTTCCCACCTGGTTCACCATTCCCATGAACCTCTGTAGCTCTTTCACGCTTCGAGGAACTGGAAAATCTCGAATAGCTCTTGTTTTGCTCGGATCGACCTTGACACCAGTGTCGTCGATGAAGTGCCCTAAGAACTTCACACTCTGTTTGGAGAATTCACACTTTCCCTGATTTAGTGTGATACCTGCTTCCTGCAGACGTTGTAGAACAGCTCGTACTCTGATGTCATGTTCTGTTTGTGTTGCACCATGGACTAGCACATCATCCATGTGACAAATCACGCCGTCAAGTCCTTCGAGGATAGTGGACATCGCTCTCTGGAAGACTTCTGGCGCTGACGTTATCCCGAACGGCAATCGGTTGAAGCAAAATCTCCCAAATGGAGTGACAAAGGTTGTCAGTAGCTTTGACTCATCCTCCAATGGAATTTGCCAAAACCCGCTGTTGGCGTCCAGTTTTGTGAAGATTGTGCTCTTTCCCAGTTTTGCTAGACTTTCATCGACTGAAGACATCGGATGAATCTCTCGTTCAACTGCCTTGTTGAGAGATGTAAGGTCTACACAAATTCTCACCGAACCACTGGGCTTCAACACTGGAACCATCCCCGAACACCACTTTGTCGGCTCAGTCACTTTTGAGATCACATTTTGCTCCAACATGGACTCTAGTTCTTTCTTCACCTTCGGTAGAAGCGGATGAGGAACTTTCCTGGCTGTATACAGGCACATCGGCTTGGCATCTGAAGTTAACGTGATGTGGTATGCTGTCTTCAGTTTCCCCAAACCAGTGAAAAGTTGAGGGAACTCAGCCTTGAAGTTTGCAGTTTCATCATCACAAGAATCGACTTCCTCCACTCTGCGGACTAGATTCAAGGTTCTACACGCTTTCCTACTCAGCAATGAAGACTCCTGATCTTTGACCACATAGAGAGTCTCCTTGATCTGTTTATCTCTATGCCTGAGAGTTGATGTCATTTGTCCTATTACAGTCAGGACTGTACTTCCTGGACCACGTAACCTCTTGGTTGTTGGTCTCATGATGTGTTTATTCAGCCATGGAGTGGAATCAGACAACACAGTAACGGCTGCTCCTGTGTCTAACTTGAAGTGTGTTTCATTCCCATCTACGAGGATCGATGAACTCCAGTACGTCTGATCGTTCTCGCTGACTTCACCAAGGAAGGGGACATCAATGTCATCGAAATCATCTACTTCGCTGACTCGAGCTTTCCATTTTAGCTTTGCTGCCTCTTGTTTTCCCTGTTCTGGTTGTTTGGCTTGACACACAGACTGGAAGTGGCCCATCTTTCCACATTGATGGCACTTTGCATCTTTTGCGGGACAGCTGGCACGTGCATGATTCTGCCTTCCACACCACTTACAGTTACCCTGCGGAGTTTGAGATGTTTTCTTCGAGTACGTTCCCTTGCTCTTAGGCCTTACGTAGTTTACGGCCGAGTTAGGGCTCTCACTCTCTGCACCTCCCCTCACAACAGACTTGTTTTGTTTCCGGGCTTCTGACTGTCTACTCAATTGAACTGCTTTTGAGAGAGTTAGGTCTTCTCTAGACTGTAGTTGATCAGATAGGGAGTCATCAAGCACCCCAACTACAATTCTGTCTCTTATCAAGCCCTCCTTAAGTCTATCGTAGTCACAGTCCTCTGCTAGCCTGTACAAATCATTGATAAATGTGTCCACACTTTCTCCCGGGCGTTGTGTTCGTTTGTTGAATTTTGCCCTTTCAACAATAATGTTTTTCCGTACATTGAAATACTTCTTCAATGTTGCGATCACGTCATCATACTTTGCTGTCTCCTCTTTCACATTGAGAGACACGATAATATCATCGGCACAGTCACCCATAGCATAGAGTAGCGTACTAACCTGCTCACTGTCTGGCTTGGATGCGAGGCCCGATGCGACGCGATATCTCTCGAACCGCCGTGACCATTTTGGCCATTGTTCTGCTTGATTTAAGCCTGCAACTTTATCAAAGCTTTCTGGCAATGGTAGACGAGAACTTTCCATGGTTCTTCACTTATACTGCTGCCACCATGTAGTATTATTCAGACGACAAAAGGAGAATGGACACAAAAGGGTAGTACGATTTGGTTATGTTTTACTTTCACTTCGTGTCGTCGTTTCAACGTTGCAAATATATAGTCTTGTATAAAGACGTTATTAGATATTCCCACAAAAGTGAAAATAACTACGATCGAGAACATCGTCGGTTTCTTAACTTTTCAGTGAGATAATTCTGAATTCTAATTGAGACTATATAATAAATTAAATCAACAAAGAAACCTCGGTAGATCTCTTATATCTATACAAAAGCTTGTTTATTTCTTTATTTGACATTTGTTTTCGAGCCATTTTTTCGTGCGCGAGTCAATGCAAACTAAAGTTAGATCTAGACTAGATCTATGTATTACCAAACTTTCAACACGCAAGGAACGGGGAACACTCGCGGACCTCGTATCAAATTCGTTGCAAAAACAAATTTCAAGGGTGATTTTGAAGCAGTGAAGAAAATTGGCGCTGCGATGCGCAGAAATATACTTGAATTGAAAGAAACTAAACAAATAATAATATCTGATTGATACACGTTTGTAAAAACCCAATTACACACACACACACACCTACCAAAATCAGATAGGTAGGTATTTCACTACAGCTTATATTGTTCTATGTCTGATTAGAATTATCCCTCACTCTCTCTCTCTCTCTTTCTCCTGTTCACACGCGCACATAGTACACACCACTCGGCCCTTTTCTCGATCTCCAATTCAATCCTACCGGTAACAGTTAACACGCACAGATTTGTACGAATGGGACTGTATCATCATATTTGACCAAGTAAGTTGTGCTGCAGTTGATCAATACTAGTCTTTATCATTTCGAAATCTCAACACATTTTTATTTATGTTTGTAAAAGCAGTCACAAAATGTTGGCAGATACGTGAAATACGGTTAATATATTTGTTGGTAGCTCTCTAGTTCTAACTTACGAGTCTCTTGAACGTGCGATCGTCAACAAAACGTGTTTATCGTTAGTCTGACTTCCAAGCCGTTATTCTTTTCTTTCTACTTTCTTGAAGTTTTGTATGTATCAAATCAGAGCTACAACGAAGAAAAGAGTAAGAAAAAGAAATTAAATCCAAAAGTTGATATCCTCTTCATGATGGATAATTAATGGAGGCTTTTGTTTTTGTTTGTTCGTTTGTTTGTTTGTTTTTGTTTGTATTTGGGGAGGGATTAGGAAATAGTTGGCTGGACATCAGGCTAAGCTGAGAAAACTTTTGCTAAAACAACAACAACAACAAAGTTTTGGGTAGTGATGTTCAAGGTGATTGAGAAATGGGGGGGGGGGGGGAGCAAAATATCAGACTGAATTTTGATTAAAAAAAATATTATTAATGGTTTAATTAAAAAACCAGCAGTACTGCATTAGGCTTACACGAACAGATCAAATTATGCTATCTTAGATCAGTGGAACTGCATGGGGATAAGTGGGGTAGGCCTATATATACGTACAATATTTGGCATGCAATGTCCCTAATTTGATAAGAACGAAATGTAGCCCTTTGAAAAATATAAATCGTATTCATTTCTACCGAATACCCCTACTATAAGAAGTGTGTCATTTTGACACTGAAACGTCTGTAAATGCGATTTTCCAATTGACTGCTAAAATGATGTATTCTCCAACCTTATATTTATTTACTGTCATTTACCTATGCCCTTTTGAACTATACACCACGGCAAAATAATAGATTTCCCTTTTAAAAAAGGAAGAAAGAATAATAATAGTAAACAAATTTGTATAGACAGTGAGGGAATTTTAAAACTTAAGACAACCACAATGCACAATGCCAATCATGAAAACAAACAAGGCATTTTTTGCCATGATAAAATATTTTTGCCACCCTTCTTCTCGGCCCGAAATAACAGATTAATTTTAGCCTCCTTCACATATTATGTCCAGGATAAAGCGACTGAGAGGAATTTTTTGTCTTCTTCAAATTGTCCCCAAATTCGCTCGCATTTAGCTTATCTAAATTGTTCATTATGTATTAAAGAGACTGAGCTTAAAAGGGGAAGTCCACTCCGATAATGGGACATAGTACCTTTAAAGTATTGGGAGCCCCAAACATTTGATGGCAATATTTTACTTAAAATATATCATAATGTGAAAGAGGTTGTAATTTAACACACACTATCCTGCAAAAATCCCCCCCCCCCCAAAAAAAAAAAAGTGTTTGGAGACAAAATATTGATAAAAGAATCCATAATTTGGATTTTGTATTCTTTCATCAATATTCGACTTCAAACACATTTTTTTTTTTTTTTTTTTTTTTTTTTGGGGGGGGGGGGGGGCAATGGCAGTGCAAGTCAGATTTTAAATGAATATACCATTGTAATAATACAAGGGATAATCTACTCCATTTGATGCAATTTATGTGCGCCATACAGATGTCTGTTCGGCAAACATAATAGAAACGTGGTAAATATTTGTTTGGGCATATCCGATCATACACAACCACATTTGTCAACATCCCCACGCCAAATTTATTCTAGCGATTTTTTGTTCTTCCCTTCTTTGTTGAATATAGTTTTACCTATATTTACTTTTACTTCTCAGTTTCAATATCAGTCTGGCTTCATAATATATCTAACCTTCGATTCCGTCATTTTGGAGCAGTGGGGAAATTAATGATAATGTGTGCGACATTTTGTTTTTTGTTTTTTGTTTTGCTTCAAATTTATGCTGTTTAACTGAATGATTGTAATACTGATTATCTGAAGCCATAGATGAAGCTACATTCCCTGAAAAATATGAACATTAATAGTTCATATGAACCTGTACTATCTAATTTTGTGATTGAATGTGAAATGATTTACTCGTGGGGTAACCTCGATTACTATGTTGCAATTTGTCAGCTCCAATTACCAAATAATACATAGAGTAGATTAAATGAACGTACATGTTGGTGATTTGGTGATACAAATTTCAAAATTCAAACTTCCAACGATATTAATAAGAGTGGATATCAGGGTGTTTTACTAGATGGGATGAAGAGAAGGATAAAGGAATATACCACATTATGTTGGTAACATTTTGATTGTACGAAACTTCGTTCATATTTGTCAACAGGAATTTCATTAAAATTTCTTTTATTTCGGTATTCTCCGTATGGCAAGATTCTCATACAAACTATAAAGGATATTGATAGTTTTGACCAGAATGTGGATGATTTCGTGATCTCGGTAGCCTGAGTCAACTTACTTCATTGAATTAACCTGGCCGGGTTTTATTTTAATATTCTTATAATTTCTTCAATTTTGGACTAGAAGCAGATGTACTATATTTAGTTTAATTAAATACCGGGTTTGTACACAGATCTTAATTTAGCAGTTCTTGTTTCTATATACATTTTGTCGGTATGCATAGATGTAGTTCAGTTTACTTAACAATGTACCGGGTATGCCAATAAGTCCAACATGTATTAATTTCGTGTAGTTTTGTTTGCGCGTATTGAAGAACTCATGTTGACTACGAATTTTACATTATCCTTGGCCCATATCTATAGATTACGTTGCTAAACTAGTGAGGTCAATACATTTATTCCTTGCGCAAAGCAGATGTCACACTCAAATTCAATATTTATGCTTCAGAAAATATGGAAGCTGCTGACGTAATCAACAATATTTCTTCAACATAATTGGACTTACAATATTAATCCAATATCATATTAAAAAAAATGGGTTGATTGACACGCTGCTATCCATCTTGAAAGTATAAAAAGGGAGACAGACAATCATAACTCATCGAGTTGCATCAGCTCAACTATATTCCATAGTTCGCAACAGGTTACTTCTTTTCCAACATAACAAGATATTAACTACGAGAGACATCATGTTTTCCTCGGCAGCTTTAGCATTCGTCGCTCTTGTCAGCGTTTTTGGTGGTGGTATGTACAATAATATTTTTTCTGAAACGATTAAAAAAAAAAAAAAATCCGATTAGAATTGGTATTATTTATATGCAGTGGTGGATCCAGGTGGTGGCCGAATCAGCCGAACCCTCCCCCCTTTGAACGGAGGAGAGGAAATATAAGGAGAAGAGAAATCGAAAACAAGGTAATAGAGAAGAAAAGGAGAGAGCAACTTAGCGAGAACCCCCCCCCCCCGCTACCCTGATATAACAGAGGCCCTTTGAATTGCAAAGAGAACATTACAATTTCTATCGCTCTTGACGGACATTTAGAAGGTTTTGGATTGCTTAAAGTTTCTGGGGGCACAGGCTCTGTCTCTGGATGTCACCCGGAAAGACTGGCGCTTACGAGCACGCAGTGCACTCCAATAATATTGGGGCTGTGTACATTTAAAAGGGAAATTTACAAAGGGAAATTTACAATAGTGCGTAATAAGTTGTCTTTTCAAGCTTTATTGATCATGGAGCTCTGAGAGAATATGAACCGTATCTGTCAAGGATGGGCAGCTGAACTGTCGCGATCATTTTCATGGGGTATGGTATAGGAAAGAATTATTCTGGATGTGTGTGCAACATAATGCACTGTACATGACATTTTGGGGTCTATTTCTGTTTATTGTAATTTAACACTTGCACTGAAATATTTATGTGATCTCTATTTTTATACTATAACCAGGTAACTTTGATATTCATTATCTTTTGTGTTGACAGAATAATGAGAATGATCCTAGAAATTTGGACTTTGAGCACCAAAATTGAGATTTATGTTTGATTTGAATTATTATTGTTAGTCATCATTATTATTATCATTATTATTATTATTATTACCATCATTATTTTCATTATATTTTCATCATTAATCGTACATGTATCATTATCATTGTAATTCATCAGCGTTATTATTATTTTTTATTATCATTATTATCATCATTACTATTATGTCTTTCCTATTTCCAGGGCGCTGTGACATTACTTTTCCGAAATTTGAACAATTGGGGGTATTTAAGGTGAATGACCTACCATGCAATGGCGCCGATCCAGAAAGTCCAGACGAAATTGGCACTACATTCGAGCTTTTTAACAAAGTCATTCCACAAGGAGAGGTAATAGTTTATTTTCATTTAAACACTTTTGTGATTGTACTACGAGAGTAATGGTAATGGGCGGGGGGGGGGGGGGGGAGGTATACATCCCCACACACATACTTTTGTGGGAGGAGAATGTCCTAGAATGGCCTGTACAAACATACCTCCACTTTTCAACTTAAACATTTAAATCTGTTGTTGAAAATTTGTTATGATTTTCCTATGCTTATTATATACATGTTATTAATATTACTCTGATAATTACTATAAAATTATTATATAAAATAGTGTAGAGGTATAGTAATCTATTAGATAGATCGTGAATTACATGGTTCGTGGTTCGAGTCCCGCTGCAGCACTAATCTCCTAGCTTTGGCAAGATATACATTTGCCACTCTCCACCCAGGTTTTGTAAATGGGTACCAGGTAGGAAGCCATTCCTTGACTGCTTGAGCGCCTTATCATGGTAGCTAGATCGGCTATAAAAGCTGGGATATTAAAATGATTGCGGGCCCTCAAAGACTACAGCATTAATACTGATAAGGCTATCCACGGAAAAAACGAAGAAGGCATATTATTATCATCATTATTTGTATTATTGTTATTATTATATATATTACTATTATTATTACCATCATCATCATCATAGTATTATGTCTTGTATTAATACATTATAATTATTATTTTTCTATCACTTTTATTTCTATTATTTATATTTCTATCATTGTTATTATTATTATATTATTATTGCATGCAGATACTAGACTGGACCGACGCAGACAGTGTCATAAGTTCGGGTTTCAACCCCTCCTGGCCAACCCACTTTTTGATCCATGGATGGACAGACACGATGGAAAAACCACTATGGATTAACTTGAGGAAAGCGTTGGTAGACAGGGTAATAATTTTTACATTGTATTGTATAAATATATATATATAAATTGAAAATGATAAGAGGAACAATGTCCAACGAGATGTAGATTGAAGATATTAAGAACTATATCAATCAACAACGGTAGATGTAATACACAATGGGCATGGATTGAAGTCCACATGCGTTTTCGATTTATTCTCATCAGGTGAAGAGAGTATTTTTAATTGTTTTAAATAGAATTATAATAAGATAATGATTATGATTGTGTCCTTAGGATGAGTCAAGGAATGTCATCTGCGTGGACTGGAGCACCGGCGCGTCCAGTAAGTGGTATCCGACCCCACGTGACAACACCCGTGTGGTAGGGAGGATCATTGGTAAGATGATCGAGCAGCTGGTCGACAATAAGGGCGCCAGGTTCGAGGACATGCATATCATCGGACACAGTCTGGGAGCTCACATAGCTGGTTATGCCGGAGAGGCACTTGGCGGCAGAGTCGGACGTGTCACAGGTAAGAAAGACGAAAGGCTCCCTCAGATATGACGTGGTGAACCGGCGCCATTGTCCTCCATTTAAAATAACAGATTTGTCCTTTGGGTATTCAGTGAGCTCTGGGCTATAAGCTACAGAAATGTGAATCGTATTGCAGTTTAGGCTTCTTCATCATGAAAACTGAAAAATCGGCGTGGGTTACCTTATCTTGTCCCAACAAAGCTTTGTCCGTTAATTGTTAATATTATAATTCTTATTAATACCCCGAATGGATAAGAATCGATCGGTTTGGTGACGGTTGGGCGGATTGACCAAGGTAACAACGGGTCAAAAGATGATTATTTAGATTTTTGTGATAATTATTTGAGACATACATTCTTTTTGACCGATAATGCCACAACTAAAAATTTGAACATTGTTTCCAAATTTTTGAATGGATCTGAAGTTTATCTTCAGGCATATGGAATTGGTGATATTGGTTTCTTTACAGATTTGTTGATCATCATTAACATTAAAAACAAATCTCAACTCAACAGGGATACGTAGCTGAATCTATATAGGTTTTTGTTGGTGTTGAGTCTCTTTTTAAATCTCATCCGTCGTAGAACAATGTATTCCCTACACAGAGAGAGAGAGACAGAGAGAGAGAGAGAGAGAGAGAGGAGAGGAATACATAAAGCAACTTGTCTATTTTGTTGTATTTGTTTCAGGACTTGACCCTGCTGGCCCATTGTTCGGTGGTACCGACGATCAATGCAAGCTGGATCGGTCAGACGCCATGTTTGTAGATGTCATGCATACTGATGGAGACCTGGTTGCTTTTGGTGGTGCTGGATTAATGGAAGAGGTATTATAATGATAATGATAATAATGATAATAATTATTTAAAGTAATTACTGAAGGTATTAATTTCATATGTGCCTATTTTCATAGTACTATTTGCATTTATTTTATATGTTTAAATTATTTTGTAAATTCAATATTTGTCAGCGTTAAGCTGTGACTTTAGATTTGTATCAATAAACATTATTCAATTCAATTCAATACTATTGCGTAAATGCTGTCTCTTTTAATTAACGCATATTTGTTTCACCTCCACAATGGCAGTGCGGCGACCATGACTGGTACCCGCATGGGGGCAAGGACCAACCCGGATGTGGAATGTTCGATGCCGGATGCGACCACATGATGGCTATAGAGTACTTCACAGAAAGCGTCTTAAACAAGAAATTTCCTGCGACCAAATGGGCCAAAACCGTGAAAGACTTGTTCAAGAACCCGTCGGACTGCATAGGTGAAGGGGACTGCCCAGAAATGGGTTTCAACGATCATGATGACTCGAAATACAGGGGAGGAGACTTCCAGATGGACACACCCCTCTAGAATATATACAAGCAACTGCAAGTTTAAATCCATTATTCGGAATGGAACCCGGCAGGACCACATACAGGGATTCCTGTTAGTGATCTTCGGGAAACTGTTAAATTGTTAAGTATCAAATAGATTAGGGTATCTGGTTATACCATTTTATTATCTTTTGTTTTCTCATCTAACTTTGTGTGATTAACTTAGAGCTGGAAACGATAGATGAATCTTAATAGATTCTTTGAAAGTAGGCAAAAAATAACCAAGGACTTTTCTTTTCAGAATTAATTGAGGTTAACGTATGATCACTGTCATTCCTTGATTTTGTATTGGAGACTGGTTTCTTCACTGGGTCCGTAAGACCGCTTTGACTTTAAGCATACTTCATTTCTCAACGCACATCCTGAATAGTAACAAAGTGAACTCCTTTTACCATTTTAAATTGAAATGTTTTGAAATAATTTACACGATAAGTTGAATAAATCCTTAAATCGAAAGTTTATGTGAAATAAAAAAGACCTTTCAATCCCACCTGTCTAGTTCATTTCACAATTATTTACTATCTTGTATTTGTGTTTATAATGTGCAGTAGGGATGAAAAGAATAAGAAAATAAAAGATACATTTGAAAGAGCATGCGAGAATCGTTGTGTGTTCAGAAAAGTTAAAAGTATTAATCACATCAAGAAAGACCACTGAAACAAAAACTTGTCAATATAATAGAACGAGAAAAACAATAAAAGAAGGACTGATTGGAAAATAAAAAAGAAGGTGGGCGAGAGAGAGACAGAAAGAGTGTGTGTGTTTGTGCGTGTGTGTGTGCATGTGTGTGTATGTCAGCGAGAGAGAATATCAAGGGTTCAGTCACACAAAGACGTAACTCCATATTTTGCCAAAATAAGCATTTGATATAAAAATGTTCAGAAAAATGTGGGCTTTCCAGGAAACACACAAACTTAACTCCACCCAACACCCCCATTGAAGTCATTGACTAGTGAAACATAGCCTCAATTCATTAAGGCCCAAGTGCTCAGTGACACATAAACTACTTTTTCTCAAAATAATAATGATAATAGTGGGTTCTTGTATAAATAGCGCTCATGTCAGTCAGATTTGACCCTCCTGGCCAAAATGGAGTTACGTCTTTGTGTCACTGACCCCTCGATATATATATTTATTTACATATAATTATATATCCAGTGCGTCCCAGAAAAAAAACGAAACCGAGAATGTTCAACGTTTGATCACAACTTATTCACAATTATAATTGATAAATGACACATATTTGTAAAGCTAAGATCCTCCTCTTTCATTTGATTTAACTTATTACGAACCTGAGCAATATTAAACTGAGCCCTATCGGAAGTCCATTGAGGCCTATGAAGATGGTCATATCTCAGCCAATACCGGTACTTAACATATTCAATTGGTTTTTGACATTTGGACATTATTTTTTATGCTCTTTCGGAAAATGAAAAAAAAATTGAGAAATTCTAAAAATTGATTTTTATGATGTCACAGCTTCGGTACTCTATTATCCCATTTTATAGCCTAGCTACCATGATAAGCCGCTCAAGCTTTCAAGGAATTTCTTTCTACCGGGTACCCATTTACAAGCCTGGTTGGAGAGTTACAAATGTATATCTTGCTAAAGCTATAGGAGATTAGTGCCGCAGCGGGACTCGAACCATGAACCATGTAAGTCAAGGTCTTTCCACTAGACCACGATACATATAAACCATTTTTACATAATAAGTTCAAATAATTACCAGATTTATGTTGATAACATATATATAGTTAGCATGATAAGGAGGCACTGAATAGTCGTTTGAAGTGAAAGAGTTAGATAGACAGAGAGAGAAAAGGAAGAGAAAGAGAGAGAGAGAGAGAGGGAGAGAGAGAGAGAGAGAGAGCCGTCTTTATATGCATAGTTTCGTAGGTGATTAAAATACTTGGGCATTTTCATATTTACTACATCTGAGCAGTAGCTTGCCCCCCACTGAGATATTATTACAATATGTTTCCCTTTCAAATATTGTTATATATATATATATATATATAAAACCCTCAGAAAAATTTCGAAGTTCCAATTTGTTTCTTTATAATTCTCTAGATAGATATCGCTGTATGTAGTATTTTTAGAAAGTGTGTTTATTCCTCTTTAAAAAGATAACCCATTTGCTATGATATGCCAGTCATGGAATGTGCATTACATCATTATAAGGAGATCGATCAAAAGAGAAATTAAAAAATGCACCGCTCTTGTTCGGCTGTGCGTTATTCTTCTTTTAAAGAGTGTTTGGGTTCTGTGTACTGTCTAGTGCACTTCATAAAAAATACCAATGCTTGCCAGTGTACTTTGCAACTTTTCATTTTGACCCTGCCCCTTATTCTGATGTACTGCTAATTCTATGGCTGCAAAGTCAAAACAAATTTTCAACAACAGATTTTAATTTTTGAGTTAAAAAGTGGATTTTTTTTTGTACAGGCCATACCCCTCTCACAACAGTATGCGTGTGGCTGGTGTATACCCCAACTCCCCCGGGACTTACTCCCGTAGTACAATCACAAAAGGTGGTGAAATGAAAATAAACTATTACCTCTCCTTACAGTGGCATGGCATTGTTAAAAAGCTCGAATGTAGTGCCAATATCTACTGGACTTTCTGGATCGGCGCCATTGCATGGTAGGTCATTCACCTTAAATACCCGCAATTGTTCAAATTTTGGAAAAGTAATGTCACAACACCCTGGAAAAAGGAAAGATATAATAGTAATGATGATAATAATAATAGGAATAACAATAACAATACAGTCATGTAATACTAATAATAAAACAATAATAATGATATGATTGATGATTTAAAAAACAATGATGTTGATAATAATAATTAAAAAAAAAGCAATAATTAAAGTAATAATATTAATAAAATAAAGATAATGATTAATATTACAAATATAACCAAGATACTAATAATTGGGTCTCATTGAGCCAGTTTAGCCGTATCAATATTCCGGGTATTGTTCTTCATGAGGGTCTTGCAGTATTTATTGACCCCAGCAATTGCTAGGTATCCATTTACACATATGTGGAGGGTGGCAAATGTGGATAAATATTCATATAGAAGAATTTTCAAATTCAAATTTAATATCAGTTTTGTTGTTCAAAGTCCAAATGCCTAGGATCATTTTTAATATTATGTTAACACAAAAAATAATGAATATAAAAGTTACCTGGTTATATTATTATGAAGGAGATCACATAATATTTTAGTGCAAGTGGTTAATTACAATGAACGAAAATAGACCCCAAAATATTACGTTCTAATATGCCTTGTGTTGCACACAAAGTTGGCAGAATTATTTTCTTCCATTCCCCATGAAATGATTCCGGCAACACTGCCCATCCTTCATAGATAGGGATTTTTCCCCCTCTCTCCTTTTCCTCTATTCGTCCCTTTTTTTCTTTATTTAAAAAAAAAAATCCTTTCCCAAACTTTTATTTCTCCTCTTTCTGTTTTGAAGTCTTCAAAAAGGGGGAGGGGGGCACAGCCGATTAGGCCTCCACATGGATCCCGCACTGCATATATAATCGACTTAAAGAAATATTCATTTGAGAAATAAATTATTGTTAACTTACCGCCACTTAATAAGCTGACAAGAGCGACAAATGCTAGAGTTGCCGAGGAAAGCATCATGTCTCTCGTAGTATCTCGTTTCGTGGGAAGCGGAGAAATCTGATGAGAGACCTGGAATATATTTGAACTAATGCAACCCAATGATTTACGGATTTCTTTCTCTCTGTTTTATACTTTGAAGACAGATAGCAGTGTGTCAATCAAACCAATTTTGATAATATAATATTGGATTAATAATTGTAATCCAATTTTGTAAAAGAGAGATAGTTCATTACGTCAGCAGCTTCCCTTTTTTCTGAACTATAAAAATATGGATCTGAGTGTGACATCTGCTATGCGTAAGCCTTAAGGAATAAATATATAAGCCTCATTAGTTTAGATACGTAAACTGCAGATATGGGCCAAGTTTGATAGAACATACGTAGTCAACAAAAGTGTGTCAATACGCGCAAACAAAAATACACCATATTGATACCTTTTGGACTTATTGGCATATACCGGTATATTGTAAAGTAAACTGAACTACATCCATACCGGAAAATACCGTTATATAGTGAATTTTTTTTTGACAAATATATATGAAGTTTCGTACAACTAAATTTGTACCTACATAACGTGGTATATTCCTTTATCCATCTCTTTCTTCCATCTAGCAAACAACCCTGATCTTCCCTCTTCTTATTATTGTTTGAAATTTTAATTTAATATTAAATCACCAAAATGTATATTAATTTAATAGTCAATTACAATAGACATCTATCTATCTATAAACTGTTCACTTGAACTAACAAATAGCAACAAGTTTTTTTTAATTATCCCCCGAGTAAATCAATCATTAAATGCAATCACAATTTTTGGTAGGCCTTTTTGCAAATTAATGTGCACATCTTTTTCAGGGAACATGCACTATTCATTCACGCACTTTGTGTACCATCTCCATTCCCTGGGGAGTATCCCTACCATAATTATGATCACCATGTTAATACGCTTGGCTAGAGAGCAAATCGCAGCGGGGTTGGATCCTTAATATGATAAACAAATCCATGCAGACTTTTTTCCCTTTAACGTAAACTTTCTGTTGTACGTAATTACCATCTCTCTTCCTCATAGAGATGAGCCCAACTATCGTTTCGCGAGCTCCACTTCCTCCTGTTCCTTTGTTTACCAACCCGATAGCAGGCGTAAATGTCGTTTGGTGGTAGTTTTCACACCAACCTCATCACCCAACTTGCAAACTTTGCTAATGAAGACCGCTTTTGTTTCGCCTGCATTTGCCCCCTCTCATCTTTTTCTCCGTCTCTGTAGTTCCTTTCTCGGCCTCCTGCACCCAATATACCGGGAAATTGTTTGATTTGTACGACTGAGTACTAGATGTACATGTTCATGAAGAGAAATACACACACCCACAAAAGTTATGATGCTGCACTGAGTGATATCTCGTTATATTTCGAAATATATCATAATGAACTGCCCTTTTTCATCATAGCTAATTTCTTCATTAGAGCGAGTTCCATCCTTAAAAAAAAAGGATTGTCACGGATAGAGGAGAACAGAAAACATTGAGCATGAATTCATTGCCTCTTTCGCAGTACTGTGAGGGGGTACACAAAAGGCTACGCATGTTACACATTGCAAAGTCTGTCACATTCACCACATCAGAGAAGTGTTTTCCAACTATGATTTTAGCATTCGAAATTTTCCCTGGAAAGCTTGAATTTCTAAATAAGGTAGTATTTATAGGAGGTATTTATAATGAGATCTTTTAAATGTGTAATCATGTCTATGATCACTACACTAGTTAAGCGAAAAACAATGAGCACTTTGGTGAGCCCATATTGACGATTTAATAAAGAAAAGGGTCTGCACATATTTTAATAAAGAGTGTACATGCCCGCGATGTATACTTTATCTATTATGTGATATTTTTATCCATAAGTTCATAACATCATATAGCTTATGATTCAATATTTTAGTCAGTAAAACAATGAGTTCTCATGCATTTCCTATTTGGCCGTGATAAATATCTTCGGTGATCCTAATTGATGTAATATTGGTTCAATTAAGTAATCATCGTTGTTACTGGTTGGTCATTAGCGGGTGATATGTTCTCTTTAATTCTATTTTAATAGGAACACAAATTGGGAAATACATGTCATAAATACACAAAGGTGGATCCAACGGCACGTTGCGAAGGTACCCCTTCCCCTCTCCAGAAAAAAACAACACAAATATAACAAGTTTGCCATAATTATGTTGTTGTTCTTGCTCGTTTATTAAAACAATATTGGGCAATAGGATGCCGAAAAAACATGTTCCAGACGGTAGACCAATGAATGCATTCCGTTATTTTGATAATTTGTAAGAACTCTTTATTCAGTTGACTTTGTCAGCACTAAGCCCTGCCCCTATGAAAAGGAAGGATTTTGTAGTCCGACGGTCATGTGACCCCGTAACGTTGTAAACAGAACATTCGTTCCCACATTTGGCTATTTGCTACATGCACCTAGTTGTTGTGTTGTGTGTATAGTCGATACTAAATCCACGCAGCAGAAAAACTAATTTTCTATAAAAAAAAAGGTTTATGAGTACACATGAAAAATAAAAAATATATAATGTGCCCCGACATGAAATGTTGCGCTGATTTGATTTGCTGTGCTTAGTTTTGATTTGAACTTTAAAAAAAAAATACATATACCCGTATATTTACCAAGCATTCATGTGCCATAACTTTTTTAATCTACCGGGCCTCTCAGTTATGTAAATAATTTTAATTTAATTTTGAGATCGTGTTCATAACCCCTATGCTAATCTGCGTCTACACGTCACGAAAACAATTATTATGATGATAAGTATCAAAAGATAAACCCGCCTTTCCCCTAATCATCTACTCAGTGGCTTGTAAATTCAGTTGGGGAGGGGGGGGGGGGGTCTAGAAACGATCCTTATGACTAAAATGAAAAGTAACTTTATTTGAAATAACTTTCCTTAAGTAATTTTACAGACAAGTTTGAGGCTTAGGGTTAGAGTTAGGTTTAGGGTTAGGGTTGGGATTTGTATAATGTCCTGTTAATATTCCATGTTTAGGTTATATAATATATATATATATATATATATATATATATATATATATATATATATATCAAGGTGTCAGTGACACAAAGACGTAACTCCATTTCGGCCATTTTGAGAAAAAGTGGTTTTTGTGTCACTGAGCACTAGCCATTGGCTTCAATGGGGTATTGGGTAATTTTGGCAAAATATGGAGTTACGTCTTTGTGTCACTGAACCCTCAATATTCTCTCTCGATCACATACAAACACGCACACACACACACAATCTCTCTCTCTCTCTCTCTCTCACACACACCCTATTTTTTAATCTCCCAATCAGTCCTTCTTTTAGTGTCTTTCTCGTTCTATTATATTTACAATTTTTTGTTTCAGTGGTCTTTCTTAATGTGATTGATACCTTTAACTTTTCTGAACACAACACGATTCTCGCATGTTCTTCCAAATATATTTGTTATCTTCTTATCCTTTTCATCCCCACTGCACATTATAAACACGGAGACAACAAGATAATTGTAAAATGAACTAGATAGGTGGGATTGAAAGGCCTTTTTTTATTTCACATAAACTTTCGATTTAACCCTAATAAGGCCGGGGGGGGGGGGGCATTATGGCCCCCCCTCCACGATTTTTCTGATTGTTCGAGAACGCATATGGATGGCGCCTCGCCGCTCGCTGACTTTTTTCTTTAGAGTCTTGCGCATCTTTAAAAAAAAAAAAAATCGGACGTATAGTTACAAGGTCACGTGACCTTTTGTCTTTGCATGTCAGCCCGAAAATCGCTCATTTTTGTGATTTGTGTACAAAACATATGGAAATGTCATTTTTCCTAAAAATAGATCAAACATTGGTTATTGGGTCTTATTTAAAGTTTAGGTGGTTGTTTTGGGAGTCAAAATAGTTGAATTGTAGGAAGAAATGAAAAAAACAAAAAAAACAATAACATACATAAGTTAAAAAAACAATGAAATACATAAGAAATTATCAAAACAAGAGATACCATAAGGAATAAGCTGGCTCTTCCAAATTTTTCTGTCGTATTATTGTTCCAAATGGTCTAATGAATATATGTAGTGAAAACGAATGCTTAAATATGAATAATATAGGATTTATGGGTAAAAATGTGATTTTATGACGTTATTTGCATAAATTACCATAAATATGCAAATGAGGGATTTTTTTCAAAAAATTGAAATTATCATATTGTTCTATACACTTCACTTGACATGCGTGCAAATTTTCGCAGAGATCAGCCGTTTCACGGCCGAGATCTTAGGGGGGGGGGGGGCCATAATGCCCCCCCCCCCCGGCCGTAGTAAGACTTCAAATAGCCCGGCCTTATTAGGGTTAAGGATTTATTTCAACTTATCGTGTACATTATTTCAAAACATTTCGATTTAAAATGGTAAAAGGAATTCATTTTGTGCCTATTCAGGATTTGTGTTGAGAGTTGGAGTGTGCTTAAAGCCAAAGCGGTCTTACGGACCAAGTGAAGAAATCAGTCTAACAATATAAAATCAAGGAATGACAGTGATCATTCGTTTATTTCAATTAATTCTGAAAAGAAAAATCTTTTTAAGATTCATTTATCGTTTCCAACTCTAAGTTAATCATACAAAGTTAGATGACAAAACAAACGATAATTAAATGGTATAACCAGATACCCTAATCTATTCGATACTCAACAATTTAACAATTTCTAGAAGGTCATTAACAGGAATCCCTGTATGTGGTCCTGCAGGGTTCCATTCCGAAAAATGGATTTAATCTTGCAGTTGCTTGTATATATTCTAGAGGGGCGTGTCCATCTGGAAGTCTCCTCCCCTGTATTTCGAGTCATCATGATCGTGGAAACCCATCGCTGGGCAGTCTCCTTCATTTGTGCAGTCTGACGGGTTCTTGAACAAGTCTTTTACGGTTAAGGCCCACTTGGTCGCGGGAAATTTCTTGTTTAAGACGCTTTCTGTGAAGTACTCTATAGCCATCATGTGGTCGCATCCGGCATCGAACATTCCACATCCGGGTTGGTCCTTGCCCCCATGCGGGTACCAGTCATGGTCGCCGCACTGCCATTGTGGAGGTGAAACAAATATGCGTTCATTAAAAGAGACAACATTTACGCAACAGTATTGAATTGAATTGAATAATGTTTATTGATACAAATTTAAAGTCACAGCTTAACACTGACAAATATTGAATTTACAAAATAATTTCAGCATACTAAATTAGTGCAAATAGTACTATGAAAATAGGCACATATGAAATTAATACCTTCCGTTATTATTGGTATTTTTTAAAAATAATTATTATCATTATCATATAATACCTCCTCCATTAATCCAGCACCACCAAAAGCAACCAGGTCTCCATCAGTATGCATGACATCTACAAACATGGCGTCTGACCGATCCAGCTTGCATTGATCGTCGGTACCACCGAACAATGGGCCAGCAGGGTCAAGTCCTGAAACAAATACAACAAAATGGACAACGTGATTAATTTATTCCTCTCCCGTCCCCCCCCCCTCTCTCTCTCTCTCTCCCTCTTTTCACTCTGTAGGGAATACATTGTTCTACGACGGATGAGATTTAAAAAGAGACCCAACACCAACAAAAACCTATACAGATCCAGGCTGCGTATCCCTGTTGAGTTCTTAATATTAATGATGATCAACAAATCATTTACGAAACCAATATCACCAATTCCAAATGGCTGAATATTAACTTCAGATTTTTTTCACAAATTTGGAAACAATAGTCAAATTTTTAGTTGTGGCATTATCGGTCAAAAAGAATGTATGTCTCAAATAATTCTCACAAAAAATCTAAATAATCATCTTTCGACCTATTGTTACCTCGAGAACCTTGCTGTACAAACCAAAACTTACATGCTACATGATCAACTTTTTCTGATCCAGTCCACACCTTTTCTTTCACAATGCAATCGCATGACTAGAACCGTCAACTTTATCTTTAAAGATGACTCCTTAAATGCAATACGCTTTACATTTCTGTATCTTATAGCCCGGAGCTAAGTGAATACACATAGGACCTTTGTGGTGCGCTGTTACACGTTTAAACTAAACCAATCTTTTATTATAAATAGAGGACAATGGCGCCAGTTAACCGCGTCATATCAGAGGGAGCCTTTCGTCTTTCTTACCTGTAACACGTCCGACTCTGCCACCGAGTGCCTCTCCGGCATAACCAGCTATGTGAGCTCCCAGACTGTGGCCGATGATATGCATGTCCTCGAATCTGGCGGCCTTATTGTCGACCAGCTGCTCGATCATCTTACCAATGATCCTTCCTACCACACGGGTGTTGTCACGTGGGGTTGGATACCACTTACTGGACGCGCCGGTGCTCCAGTCCACGCAGATGACATTCCTTGGCTCATCCTAAGGACACAATCATAATCATTATCTTATCATAATTCTCTTTAAAACCATGAAAATGCTCTCTTCACCTGAAGACAATAACTTGAAAACGCATGTGGACTTTAATCCATGCCTGTTGTGTATTACATCTGCCATTGTTGATTGATATAATTTGTAATATCTTCAATCTACATCTCGTTGGACATTGTTCCTCTTAGCATTTTCAATTTATATATATATTTATACAATATATTGCAGGAAAGATTACCCTGTCTACTAACGCTTTCCTCAAGTTCGTCCATAGTGGTTTTGCCATCGTGTCTGTCCATCCATGGACCAAAAAATGGGTTGGCCAGGAGGGGTTGAAACCCGATCCGTCGTTATTGTCCGCGTTGGTCCAGTCTAGCATCTACATGCAATCATAATACAATAATGATAGAAATGATAATATAGAAATAAAATTATTAGAGAAATACTAATTATAATGTATTAATACAAGCTATAATACTATGGCGATGATGATAGCAATCAATGATGGTAATAAATATGATGATAACAATAATAAAATCAATGATGATGATAATATGCCTTCTCCTTTTTTTATCATGGATAGCCTTATCAGTATTAATACTGTACTCTTTGAGGGCCCTGTAATCATTTGAATATCCCAGCTTTTATAGCCGATCTACAATGTAGCTACCATGATAAGGTGCTCAAGCAGTCTAGGAATTGCTTCCTACCGGGTACCCATTTACAAGACCTCGGTGGAGAGTAACAAATGTATATCTTGCCAAAGCTAGAAGAGTAGTGCCGCAGCGGGACCCGAACCACAAACCATGTGATTCACGGTTTATCCACTAGACTACCATAGCTCTATACTATTTTACGTAATAATTTTATAGTAATTATCAGAGTTATCTTGATGACATGTATATAATAAGCATTAGCAAAGTCATAACAAGTTTTCAACAACAGATTTAAATTTTTAAGTTTTAAAGTGGAGGTATCTTTGTACAGGCCATTCCCCTCCCACAAAGTATGTGTGTGGGGATGTATACCCCCCAATTCTCCAGGGACTTACTCCCGTTGTACAATCACACAAGGTAGTGAAATGAAAATAAACTATTACCTCTCCTTGTGGAATGACTTTGTTAAAAAGCTCGAATGTAGTGCCAATTTCGTCTGGACTTTCTGGATTGGCGCCATTGCATGGTAGGTCCTTCACCTTGAAGACCCCTAATTGTTCATAATTTGGGAAAGTAATGTCACAACGCCCTGGAAATAGAAAAAAATATAATAGCAATGATGATAATTATAATAGGAATAAAGAATATAAAATTTAGCTGGTTATATTATACAAAGATTACACATAATTTCATAGTGTAAGTGGTAAATAACAAAGAAAAATATACTCCATAATATTATGTTCTACTATCCTTTGTGTTGCACACAAAGCTGGAGTAAACATTTCTACCTTTCCCCATGAAATGACCCCGACAACACTGCCCATCCTTGATAGAAACAGATTTTTGTTTTGTTTTCTCCCTCTCTTCTTATTCTCTATTCTTCTCTTTTACCTTTAACAATTCGTTCTCCTCTTTTATTTCTCCTCGTTCTTTTTTAAGCCTTCAAAGGAGGGCACGGCCGATTAGGCCCCCACCAGGACCCGCCACTGCATATAAATAATAACAATTCCAAATCGAATTAAAGAAATATTCATTTGAGAAATAAATTATTGTTAACGTACCGCCACTAAATATGCTGAGAAGAGCGACGAATGCTAGAGTTGCCGAGGTAAACATGATGCCTCTCGTAGTAGATCTCGATTTGTTATAATACAAGTAATCTGATGGGAGCTCTGGAACAAAGTTGAACTGATGCAACTCAATGATTCACGGGTGTCTTTCTCTCTGTTTTATACTTTCAAGACAGATAACAGCGTGTCAATCAACCCAATTTTAATAATATAAAATTGGATTAATAATTGTAATTCAAATTTGTGAGAGAGAGAGAGAGAGAGAGGGTGCGTTTATCGGGGCTTGCCACTAGATATGTACATATCGTACCCCAGTATCATACCGCACTATCGAACCCCACTATACGATCTTGATTTGCGGGATGTCGCGTTTATCGACTCTTCACGATTCACAATAACGGCCTTGTCTCTTCGCAGCTGCTCAGCGCTATATCTCCGAACCGGAAACTAGCCTGGGGATTCCTATTTGTATGTGAGGTTCAAAACAGCTTTGCGTTTATCGATCTCTCAGAAACGTGATTCTGGCTGTATGTCACATTCAAAACACACCTTTTTGCGTCTTTAGATATGCCCATATCTAAAGCCCTTTAAAAAAAGGCTTTGCGTTTATCACCTTCTAAATTTGCCTGAAAGACGTTTGAGAAACCTGATTCTAGCCACAAATTTGGTCGATAAACGCAACCAGAGAGAGATAGTTGATTACGTCAGCAGCTTCCTTTTTGCTGAATTGTAAATATTGGATCTGAGTATGGAATCTGCTTTGCGCAAGGAAAATAAATATATGCCTCATCAATTTAGAAATGTAAACTACAGATATGGGCCAGGTTTGATAAAAGATATGTAGTCAACAGAAGTTCGTCAATTAGTGCAACAAGAATACGTGAAATTGATACCTGTTGGACTAATTGGCATACCCGGTATATTGTAAAGTAAACTGAACTACATCCACACCGGCCAAATGTATATGGAAACAAAGAGGTGAAATTACCATCTTTGTACACACCCGTTATTTAATTAAACTATTAATATATAGAAAAAAATATCTGAGTCCGGCAAAATCCATCTGTGTCCGGTCAAAAATTAAGGAAGTGATAAGAATCAAAAATAAATAAAAATACTAGGCCAGGCTAATTCAATAAAGTAAATTGACTCGGGCTATCGTGATCACGAAATCATCACCTACATTCTGGTCAAAACTATCAATCTTCTTTACAGTTTCTATGGGAATCTTCACACACGGAGAATACCGTTTTACAATAAATTTTAATGAATTGTCTGTTACAAATATATATGAAGTTTCGTACAACCAAAGTTTTATCAACATAATGTGGTAAATTACTTTATCCATCTCTTTCTCCCATCTAGTAACAAACACTGCTTTTCCCTCGTATTAGTATTGTTTGAAGTTTGAAGTTTTAATGTATTACCAAATCAACAACATGTATATTCATTCAGTCTATTAAACAAGACATACTTAAAGTTAACTACTAATTTGAACTAACAAATAGCAACATGCTTTTCGAGATTAGCCCCAGAGTAAATCTTTAATTGAATGCAATCACAATTCTTTTTAGTAGGTAGTTTGGCCAATTAATGTATATCTTTTTCAGGTAACAAACACTATTCATTCACGCACGATGTGCACCATCTCCACTCCCTGGGGGGGTATCCCTACAATATGGTCACCGTAAAGGCAAATAGCAATTACTAAGATCCCATTATGTTCCATAGTTATTGTTGCCCGACTTGCGTTTGCCCAGTAACATCCTGCCCAACTAATTTTGAACATTTAATTGGGTAACTTTACATGTAGTAAAAGGTTGGGAGAAAATAACCCAGATGTTGGACAACATTTGCCCAACATCGATTTGTCAGGTAACATCTACCCAACCTATTCTTTACCTTTCATTAGGTAACTTCATATAGTAAATGGTTGGGAGAAAATAACCCAATTATCGGACAAAATTTGCCCAAATTCGTTTTATCCAATAACATCTGCCCAACTTTTTTGTACAGTGTAAAGATGCGGCGTCCGAACGCGTCATAGTTATGCGTCGAGTCGTCATATCACATGGTGAATAAATCAGGGATGAAGTTGTGGGTTTGTTGTTACTACTGTCAAATAAATCAAGAACATGATTTGATGGCAGAAGGGCGGATTTAACCAATAGGCCTTCAAAGTGGGAAGTCAAAGAATGACTTCCCACTTATTTTTTCAAATATTTTTTACATCGATTACTTTATTCATGACTTTTCCACCACTCACGAGCTCGTTAATGGTTTTCCACGTTTTACAAGTATATTCTTATCGGTGACAAGAGGTTACTACAATCGTTTCTTTTTTGCAATTCATAGGAGTATAGTTAAAATATTTATGTACATGTTGTATTCTTCCACGTATTTTCGTTGACATTTTGATGCCCGGAGTTTAAAATACAATTTGTGATTCTTGTTGACCGATTTACGGTATTTTCTCCAACCATTCCCCCCTTTTTGTTAGGTTCCTGGAGTTGGTAACATAACTGGTGCATGCTTGTCACAGACTTACGTAAACAAGTAGAAAAATACAGAGTTTGACTTATTTAATTTTGTACAACCAATTACATTGTTCCAATCAATTTTACCTAGATCATAATGAAGAAGAAAAAAAATAATATCATTATTTCAAAAGGTGCCAATTAAACACAGACTTTACTGCCTCCATAAGATGCTCAAAGGCAACGAAGATAGATAAATTATCTGATATAGGTTTCTATAACTCCAGCATAAATAGAAAAAAGAAATTGTTGTATTAGTGTACACATTGTCAACTCTTGTTAGTGAAGTGATTCGCTGCTGCACACCCAAACATTGCACAGAAGTTAAACATTGCTCAGCTTTCATCTCTACTACTAACTTGTGTAGTATAGTATTGCTATAAATCTTGAAGTAAAACTGCATTTGCTCTATCAATTTTTCATCGTTAAAATGTTGCCAACAAGGAGTTTTGAAATTGATCAATATCAACAAATAATACCTAGAGTAATTTTCCTACCGTACACGTTAGTTTCTAACCAGAGACTTTCTGTGTGAGTTACTTCATGATTTATAATGACATACTTTAATGTAGAGTGACGAAGCTCCAATTCCACCAACACTTGTGCCACCTGTTCTACACTTTACCACTAGGACGTAATCATTCAAACCTAACATATATATGTTTGAAACAAGTCCGCACTTCCGATATTTAGGCAATGATAACAAATTTAAAATGTATTGTCATATACAAAATCTAGGTTTTCAAAGTTCTTATTAAGAGATTTGATATTAAAAGGGGAAATACAAAAAGGTCTCGCTTTCATCCATTTAACTAATTACATATTTATTGTTCATTATATTTATCAGTCATTTACATTATAAGAGTAACATTTCCGGTTTCGGTCTCCGCCCGATATATTACATATCGTTTGTTTTGTACGACTGAGTGCTAGATGTACAGTACACACACATAAAGTTATGACACTGTATAGAGTGATATCTAGTTATACTACGAAGTATATCATAATGACATCATTGCCAAATTTCTTTATTAGAGCGAGTTCCACACTTTAAAAAAAAAGGTTTTCACTGATAGAGAAAAACAAAAAACATTGAATACAAATTCTTTGCCTCTTTCACAGTATGACAAATGAGGGGGTACACAAAAGGCTACGTATGTTACACATTGTAAGGTCTATAACATTCACCAGGGAAGTGTTTCCAACTTTGATTTTAGCATTCAACATTTTCCATGGAAAGCTTGGATTTCAAAATGATCGATGTAGTTTATATAAGAGGTAATTTATAATGAGATCATTTAAATGTGTAATAATTCTAATGATCACTACATTATTTAAAGTGCCTGTTCGTTGACAATCAGCCATGCATGTAGTCTTTCGTCTATGGCTGATCGTCAACAAAACGGAGTTAAGTTTTTTTGTCAATTCTGTATGTTGCTACGGCAGGCAGCCAGAGAAAACGAATTCGTTTAATCCAATTATGGAAATGCAAGCATAATTTAAAAAAAAACAGAACGTTGTTATTCCTAGCTCATTTTTCCTGGTTGGGTGTCATATGAAAGGGCAAAAACTGAATTTTCTAGAAATGTGATTTTCTCTTTGCAATTCATATACCGTCCGCCAAATGCCTCTTTGGTTTTCTCTCTTCTCTCTTCAAATTGATTTAAATCACTTAAATATGCATCATATGAGTTGCATAAAATGAAAGAGGAGGATCAAAGCTTATATATCCATGTAGTTATAACCTATACATGGTACATTAAAAGGACATTATAGAAATCCTAACCCAAACGCTAACTCTAACTCTAACCTTAATCATAACCCTAAAGCTAAACCTAACTCTTACCCTAAACCCAGGCCCTAACCCTAAAACTTGTCTGTAAAATTAATTTTAAGGAAACTTATTCAACTCAAGTTACTTTAACTTTTAGTAATATGGATCATTTTAGACCCCCCCCCCACCCCAACTTCATCATGTTTTTTGAACCTCATACGTAAATAAAGAAAGAAAACAAAGGTGTTTAGAGGGCACTGGTACTACTCGGATAATGAAATGTGGATTTACAAGGCCACTGAGTAGCTGATTAGGGGTGAGGCGGGTTTATCTTTTGATACTTATCATCATAATAATTGTTTTCGTGACGTGTAGACGCAGATTAGCATAGGGGGAATGAACACGATCTCAACATTTAATTAAAATTTATTTACATAATTGAGAGGCCCAGTAGATTAAAAAAAGTTATGGCACATGAATGCTTGGTAAATAAACGGGTTAATTATCCAAAAAAAAAAAAAAAAAAACACAAATCAAAATTAAGCACAGCAATCCAAAGCTCATTGCAACATTTTATGTTGGGGCACATTATATTATTTTACTTTGCATGTGCATCATAAACTTTTTTATAGAAAATTTGTTTTTCTGCTGCTTTGATATTGGTGTCCACTATACACACAAACAGAACAACTAGGTGCATGTAGCAAATGGCCAATTGTGGAAGCGAATGTTCTGTTTAGACGTTACGTGGTCACATGACCGCCGGACTACAAAATCCTTCCTTTTCATAGGGACAGGGCTTAGTGCTGACAAAGTCAACTGAATGAAAAGTTCTTATAAATTATCAAAACAACGAAATCGTATGCATTTATTGGTCTTCCGCCTGGAACATGTATTTTCGGCATCCTTTTCCCAGATATTGTTTTAATAAACGAGCAACATTTCGTAACGGTATTCTCTATAATTATGTCAACATTCCCATAGAAACTGTAAAGAAGATTGATAGTTTGGACCAGAATGTAGGTGATGATTTCGTGATCTCGCTAGCCTGAGTCAACTAGCTTTATTGAATTAACCTGGCCGACTTCTTTTTATATATTTTTTATTCTGTTCATTTCCTTAATTTTTGAACAGATCGACACATATGGATTTTTCCGGACTCTCTTCTATATTTAGTTTAATTAAATTCCGGGTGTTTACAAAGATGGTAATTTAACTTTTTTGTTTCCTTATATATTTGGCCCGTGTGGATGTAGTTCGGTTTAATTTACAATATACCGGGTATGCCAATAAGTCCAACAGGTATTAATATCGTGTATTTTTCTTTGCACGTATTGACCAACTTTCGTTGACTACGTATGTTATATCAAACTTGGCCCATATCTGCAGTTTATGTATCTAAACTAATGAGACCGATATATTTATTCCTTACGCAAAGCAGATGTCACACTCAGATCCATATTTGTAAAGTTCAGAAAAAAGGAAGCTGCTGACGTAATCAACTATCTCTCTCTCACAAAATTGGATTAAAATTATTAATCCAATATGATATTTTTTTTAATGGGTTGATTGACACACTGCTATCTGTCTTGAAAGTATAAAAAGAGAGAAAGACAACTGCAAACCATTGAGTTGCATCAGTTCAACTTAATTCCAGAGCTTTCATCGGATTTCGTCGCTTCTAACGAAACAAGATACTACGAGAGACATCATGTTAACCTCGGCAACTCTAGCATTCGTCGCTCTTATCAGCGTATTTAGTGGCGGTACGTCAACATTATTTTATTTCTCAAATTAATATTTCTTTATTCGATTTTGAATTGTTATTATTTATATGCAGTGGCGGATCCTGTTGGGAACTTAGTCGGCCGTGACCCATTGAAGGCCTAAAAAAAAAAAAAAGATTAAAAACAATACAGGTAAAAGAGTAGAACAGAGAAAAAGAAGAAAGGGAGAAGGAAAAAAAATCCGTATCTATCAAGGATGGGCAGTGTTGCCGGGGTTATTTCATGGGGAATGGAAGAAAATATTTATTCCAGTTTGTGTGCAACACACAGCATAGTAGTACGTAATATTTTGGGGTCTTTTTTGTTTATTGTAATTTACCACTTGCACTGAAATACTATGTGATCTTCTTTGTAATATTATAACGAGGTAACTTTGATATTCATTATGTTTTATGTTAACATAACATTACAAATAATCCTACACACGTTTGGACTTTGAACTACAAAATTGACATTAGATTTGAATTTGAATTTTCTTCTTTATGAATATTTATCCACATTTGCCACCCTCCACACAGGTGTAAATGGATACATAGTAGGCCTAATTGATGGGGTCAATAATTATGCAAGACTCTCAGGAAGAGCAGTACCTGGAATATTGATATGGCTAAACTGGCTCAATGAGACCAACTTATTATTATCGTGTTTATATTTGTAATACTAATTATCATCTTTATATAATTATATAGTATTAATGACTGCTTAGAGAGACATAGTTGTTTTTATACGCTCAAGGGAAGGTTAAAATCGAGCTATTGCCCGAGGCTTGCCGAGGGCAATAGCTCGATTGTAACCTTCCCGAGAGCGTATAAAAACAACTATGTCTCGAAAAGTAAAGCAGTCATTCATACTTTTATATACCGAAAAGGGTCATAGAATACATGTGCGACTTACAAATCATGATAATCAAGTTTGTTTACGCTATCGAGACAGCAGACTAACTGACTAAGCAGTGTAAGGCACAAGGTACATACAAATACGTGTGTGGGCCTATGAACGGGCTGGATTTTGTGTGTTACTGAAATGTGCTCAGAATTCAAGTAATTCATCTATTAAATGACTATAACAGACAAGGAAAAGTCAAAGGTAAGGACAAGAATCAGTGCTTATCAATATAACAGAAATGTTGCATGAAATGCCATCAGGAAAGCTATCTAAATTTGTCATAAATTAGCGACAAACACACCAAATTCAGCGCTGCAATGACGCACAAAACGGCGTAGAATTCAGCTTTTCATCCATCAAATGAATTCAAACACTTGCATTATACAATCTTCAATACCTGTATCACCGTTATCGCAAGCAATAAAATCACAATCTATATCTAGACCTAGATCTAGCTAATAATAGGACCAATTCATTCACGTAGGGCCTACCCTTTTGGTGTTCTTGCTGTCTAGCGACCAATTCTTCGCACACGTACACGTATGGTATCCGCGATCGCTCAAACCAGTTTTTAAGCAAGACTGAACTATTCTCGGTAACTTTAATTTTACCCTCGAACTATTACATGGGCATGGCATTTTTCGTTTATTTACGGGAATGGCTAAAACCATGACTGCAATTTCGACCAATCAGATGGCTGGATTTCTTAAGTGAGGTATATAATTATTATTATTACTATAATTATTGCTGTTATTTTGTATTATTATTATCAACATCATTGTTTTTGTGATCATTAATAGTATCATTATTATTGTTTTTATTATTAGTATAACGTTTATTATTATTATTATTATTCCTATTATGATTATCATCATTACTATTATATTTTCCTATTTCCAGGGCGTTGTGACATTACTTTTCCAAATTATGAACAATTGGGGGTTTTCAAGGTGAAGGACTTATCATGCAATGGCGACGAACCGGAAAGTCCAGACGAAATTGGCACTACCTTCCAGCTTTTTAATAAAGACATTCTACAAGGAGAGGTAATAATGTTCACTTTCATTTCATTTCATCACTTTCATTTCACCACCTTATGTGATTGTACTGCGGGAGTAAGTCCCTTGGGAATTGGGAAATACACCCCCTCCCCACACACATACGTTTTGGGGAGGGGAATGGCCTGTACACAGATACCTCTACTTTTCAATTTAAAAATTAAAACCTGTTGTTGAAAATTTGTTATGAATTTGCAGCCATAGAATGAGCAGTACATCAGAATAAGGGGCAGGGTCAAAATGAAAATTAAAGTTGCAAAATGCAATGGCAAGCACTGGTATTGTTATGCTGCGCACTACACAGTACAGAATACCCACACTCTTCAAAGAAAGAAGAATGCACACCCGAACAAGAGCGGTGCATTTTGAAATTTCACTTTTGATCGAGCCCCTTATATTGATGTAATGCACATTCCATGACTGTTATGTCACAACAAATGGGATATCCTTTTAAAGAAGAATAAATACACTTTCTAATAATATTAAACACAGCCGTGGCTATGCTATATCAAGAGAAATATAATGAATCAAACTTGACTTTCCAAATTTTGTGAGGTGTTTATATAACAATATTTGAGAGAAAAAAAATATGGTGATTATGTCTCATTGGGGGCGAGCTACAGCTCTGATGTAACTAATATTATTCCTAAAAATGCCAAGGTGTTTTAATAACCTACGGAACTATGCATATACACGTAGCTCTCTCTCTCTTTGTCTTTCTCTCTCCCTCTCTCCTTTTCTTTCCCTCTCTCTCTCTCTCCATTTGCCGTTCTCTGTGTGTGTATATCTTACCATTTTTTTTACTTCAAACGACTATTCAGTGCCTCCTTATCATGCTTAGGATATAAATGTTATCAATATTAATGTTATAATCATTATAATAAACTTATTATGTAATATAGTGTAGAGGTCTCGTGGTCTAATGGATAGACTGTGAATCACATGGTTTGTGGTCCGAGTCCCGTTGAGGCACTAATCTCCTAGCTTTGGCAAGATATTAATCTACATTTGCCACTCTCCACCCAGGTCTTGTAAATGGGTACCCGGTAGGAAGAAATTTCTTGAATGCTTGAGCGCCTTATCATAGTAGCTCGGCCATAAAAGCTGGATTATTATTATCATTATTTTGTATTACTATCATTATTAATATCATTTTGTAATATCTTGTATTATTTTATTATAATAATAATAATAATTATTACTATTTTTATTATATTATAATTGCATGCAGATGCTAGACTGGACCAACGCGGACAGTGTCATAAGTTCGGGTTTCAACCCCTCTTGGCCGACCCATTTTTTGGTCCATGGATGGACAGACACGATGGCAAAACCACTATGGACGAACTTGAGGAAAGCGTTGGTAGACAGGGTAATGATTTTTGCATTCTACTATATATATATATATATATATACATTGAAAATGCTAAGAGGAACAACAAGGGAGTGTCGTGGTCGAGTGGTTTAAGGCGCTTGTCTGGAGATGCCAAGGTCGAGGGTTCGAATCCCGACACGGCACTAATATCCTTTGGCAAGATATTAAAGGTGAAATTCAAAGAAAATCACAAATGTGTCAACTAATGTATCACTAGAAACTGGTAAGCTAACATATGGCCATCGTACAAGTTTTAGGTCAACTACATATCGGGTGATTTATAAAAATACAAATACAACCACCTCCATACACTGTTAAAACAAGTATTAAAAAACTGCGGGTTAAAAAATTGTTGATTAAAAAACGCTCAACGTTGGTTAAAAATGTAGTGTTGATTAAGATTTACTTTTAATCTTGCGTTGGTTAAAAACAGTGTTGATCAAAATTATTCCTTTTAACCTATGTTGGTTAAGTCTAAGTCGTTGGCAAAAATTGTAACCCAGCATGGATTAAAAACAAATTTCCGACAGTAATGAAAGCCCCCTTCCGGTTAAAGTTTAATCAATGTTGATTCAAGTACTGGTCACGTGACCCAACGGAACGATATCGAAGCGCGTAGCTAGCGATCGCTCGACGTAAATAAATTAAGTACATGCAAAGTACATGCAGTTTACGCGTGCGACAAAATTAACAATGGAGGTTGTCGCGAGGACCTGAGAAATGGGGGTTTGGACGGTCTTATCTCCGTGTTTTCAGGTAAGAAATTATTTTAATATTATCATCATCAATTCTAAGATTGTAAGGAAGAAGTGAAATAAGGTTCTTGCTCAAATCAAAAACGATTTGTGTCCCCTAGGCTGTACGTAGCTCAACCAATAAGCCGGGCCAATAAGTAACATTTTGATTGCACCGTGCACCTGGCTAACGTAAGCGCACACACACACTCATCAGTCTGCAAGAATCTTCAACCGTGAAGGAGGCAGACCCAATTAAAGAAGGAGAAGTGTAGGCCTATTACGGATCACCTACCCAAATTGCATGCATGAATAATAATCTTATTTTTTAAATCTAATTGTATCTAATTGTTTAAAACAATTAGATATAAAATAAGATGTCATCATAAAGTGAAACGTCTTCATGCATGCAATTTGGGTAGGTCATCCGTTACACTTACTGGCTGAGCTACAACCTACGGGCCGGGACACAAAGCGTTTTTAATTTGAGCAAGAACCTTATTTCACTTCTTCCTTCCAATCTTAGCATTGATGATAATCATATTAAACCATTTCTTACCTGCAATCACGAGGATAAGACCTCCAAACCCCCGTAAGTTTAACCAACAGTGGTTATAACTGTAACCAACAACCCACTAAAGTTTAACCAACATCGTGTGAATCAAAAAATAATTAACCTACAATGGTTACAATTTTAACCAACGGCCCATGTAAGTTTAACCAACAACATGTGAATCAGCCCCGAACAAAGCATAAATAACCAACAAAAGATTAAAATTTTAATCAACAAATGGTTAAAGTTTAATCAACACCATTTTAACCAACATTGAGCAAATTTTTTTAACCAATAATTGATTAAAATTTTTAATCAACCACAGGTTAAATTTTAATCAACAGGCTGTTGGTTAAAGTTTAACCAACGATTGTGTGATTCACCTGGTAATCCGTGGTTGATTAAAATTTTAACCAACTTGATTAAAAATTGTAATACTTGTTCTAACAGTGTAGCAGCTGGGATATACGAGAGATTCACCGGAAATTAACGATGTTTTAATGACGTCACTATATGGACCAATACTGCCCAAGGAGACGACATCCCATAAAGAATGAACATAATTGCAAAGCTATTATTTGTCAAATTTAATGAGTTTAGTCTATATAAATCTAATGGCATGTCAAACAATTCAAAAGGGGATATGAACCGATTCTGATAACTAAAATCTTTTGCTCGTATAATACACAGGATAGGGGTTAATTAAAAATTAAAAAAAACAGACTTTCAAATTGAAAAAAACCCGGAATGATATTAAGGACGGGATGTGTTCCCTCTTGAAACGCCGAACATACCGCTGTGTGTGCAGCTGAATATACAATGGCGTCTTATTTTGTTTACAAGCGAAAGATTCCTTTATTTTTGTATCGCTGCATTTGTCATCAAAATAAAACCATGCGCAGGTTTAAGAGTGAGGCAATAGATTATACATTTAGCCTGACGGTAGTGAAGTAAGAGAAAGAACTCAAGAGAAGATGAAAACACAGGCACTGAAAATGTGTGAGATGTCATTGGACATCGTATGCTTGTGCAAATCATGTCCATACTGTGATCTCACATATCTCAGCAGCGTTCGTAGAGCTCTTCAGGTGCTATGCCGGGGCTGTATTTAAGCGTTTTGTAATTTATAATAATCATTACTTCGAATGTTTCCAAGCATTGAATTTTGATAACCTTGTCGAATCAAATCAATGAATATCTACTTTAACCTGCACTTGCTACTCGGTAGGATGCGACCGTCATTGTTGGTCAACAATTTGACGACCAAAGCTGAGTTGAATTATTTTAAACTTCTACGAAAAACGATTGCATATTGCAAGCCCCCAAGACCATATTTTTGATGATACGACATACACAAATTGTTATGATTGTGTCGCCAGGATGAGCCAAGGAATGTCATCTGTGTGGACTGGAGCACCGGCGCATCCAGTAAGTGGTATCCGAACCCACGTGACAACACCCGTGTGGTAGGAAGGATCATTGGTAAGATGATCGAGCAGCTGGTCGACAATAAGGGCGCCAGGTTTGAGGACATGCATATCATCGGCCACAGTCTGGGAGCTCACGTAGCTGGTTATGCCGGAGAGGCACTCGGTGGCAGAGTCGGACGTGTCACAGGTAAGAAAGACGAAAGGCTCCCTCAGATATGACGCGGTAAATTGGCGCCACCGGCAAAAAAGACAGTTTTAAACAAAATAGTTCGTGTTTAGTTTTAACTTGTGAATGAATATTAACATCACACAACATAGGTCTTACGAGTATTCACTGAGCCCTGGCCTATAAGATACACAATTGAGAAGATTTTTGTTTAACGCGTCGTATCTATAAAAAAAACGTTGTTCTTTGTCATGGTTTTCATACCCCACACCATCCAGACCGCCACTAAACAGAACCAAATATTGCATTATAGAGCTGTTGTGGTCGAGCACTATAAATCCTGTGGCAAAACATTAATTTTCATTTGCCACACTCCACCCAGGTAAGGCAAATGGGTACCTGGCAGGAATAATTCCTTGAAATGCTAGAGTGCCATAATGGCAGTCATGCTAACGACGGGCTAATGATTGTGGAGCGCTAGGAGTGTCGAGTTTGGCAGACATAAGCGAAATATGGGAACTTACTAGTTGTCATAATTATAATTATCATTATTATTGTTTATATTATTTATTATTACCCTTAATGGAAAATAATCGGTCGGTTTGGTGACGGTTGGGCGGTGTGACCGAGGTAACAACGGGTCAAAAGATGATAAATTCGAATGTTTGTGAGAATTATTTGAGACATACATTCTTTTTGACAGATAATGCCACAACTAAAATTATAAACGTTGTTTCCAAATTTTTTAATTTGTCTGAAGTTACTATTCAGGTGTTTTGGAAATGTTGATATCGGTTTCTTTCATGAATTTTTGATCATCATTAAAATTAAAAACTAATCTCAGCTGCAACAGGCATACTTAGCTCAATCTTTGCAAATACTTACATATAGAGAGAGAGAGAGAGAGAGACACTCAGCAAGGCGGATTGTGTGTGTGTGGAGTCTCTTTTTAAACTTCATCCGTCGTGGAACAATATATTCCCTACAGAGAGAGAGAGAGAGAGAGAAAGAGAGAGAGAGAGAGAGCTGGAATGGGAGGATAAAATAAAGCACGTTGTCAATTGTGTTGTATTTGTTTCAGGACTTGACCCTGCTGGCCCATTGTTCGGTGGTACCGACGATCAATGCAAGCTGGACCGGTCAGACGCCGTGTTTGTAGATGTCATGCACACTGATGGAGACTTGCTCATTCTTGGTGGTGCTGGATTAATGGAGGAGGTATTGTATACTAATACTAATAATATTACTGATAATGTTTATAACTATAATAGCAATGAAAAAAACAATAATAAAAAAAAAATAATGACAATACCGATAAAAATATTCATAATAATACACTTTGATAAAATTCCTGGCAACTAGGATATTCACATTTTTTTAAATATAGGAACAACGAACCATACTATAAAGTAATATCTGCAGGTACATATAAATGTCCATGCATAAATACCAATGTTACAGATAGAGGCATTAGCAAATTGATTTGTAATAATTAGAAAACAAGCCAGACCCGATCGACAAAAACAACAACAAGAACAACGAGATTTCCCACAAAAGGCCCACCTTACCCTAATAACAATTATAATACTGATGATGATGGCAATAATAATCATAATGATAATAACAATAAAGATAATAGTGACAATACTAATAGTAATAGTAATGATAATAACAATCATACAAACATGATTATTAATATCAATATTATTATTATTATTATTATTATTATTATTCGTAGTAGTAGTAGGCCTAGTAGTAGTAGTAGTAGAAGAGTAAAAGTAACAGTTTTTATGTTCGGAGGCGAAGAGGGGGGTGGGGGGGGGGTGGAATATTTAGCTCGGTGGCCCTCTTTGGAATCATCAGTAGGGCGGTGAGAGATGGAGTGAGTGACAATTGTAAACTTGTTACTTCTATTTCATTACTTGTTTTTGTTATTATTATTTGTATTATTATTATTATTATTCTTAGTAGTAGTAGTAGTAGTAGTAGTAGTAGTAGTATTATCATCATTATTATCATCATTATTATTATCATTCTCATTGTTATCGTTATTATTATTACTATTGTCGTTATTGTATGATTATTATCACCATTATTATAATCATTTTTATCGTTATTATTATCATCATCATCGTTATCATTATAATATATCATCATTAATATTATAATTGTTATCATTATTATTGAATACTAATATCATATCGTGAATGGGCTTCATAAATATGATGATTGATAGTGATTGTTTTACGTGACTGCTAGCAAAGCACGTATATGCTTGTAAAAACAACTATGATATAACAGGGGCTCACAACCGAATAAGTTCACAATTGACTATTTAAGGTAATAAGGGAGTTTACAGATACAATCTGCGCATGGGCAGATAAAGGTCATTTGTACCAAAAAGGTAAAACCCACTACTGGATATGCGCTCATGAAAGTTATGTAACATTGTTCATTTATGCACCAACGGTACATTCTATGATACGCAGGTGGAAGTATTCTTTTCAAAAGGGCAAACAAAATGTATTCATGAAGCACATCTAGGACTTTGGCAGTTATTATTCTAATATGCTCAAAGTGGAACTTTTCTATGTGTAAAAGATCTGTGGATATTTGGGGTCATTTGTACCATGTGCTATCTGTAAACTCCCTCATTCTTGAAATTCGCCTCTTAGTCAATTCCTTGAGTATTATTGTCTCTTTTAACGCATATTTGACTCACTTCGACACAATTGCAGTGCGGCGACCACGACTGGTACCCGTTCGGGGGCAAGGACCAACCCGGATGTCCGTGGTTTGATGCCGGATGCGACCACATGATGGCTGTAGAGTACTTTACAGAAAGCGTCTTAAACATGAAATTTCCTGCGACCAAGTGGGCCTTAACCGTGAAAAATTTGTTCAAATATCCGTGGGACTGCGCATTTGAAGGAGAGTGCCCAGAGATGGGTTTCAACGATCATGATGATCCGAAATACTGGGGACGAGTCTTCCAGATGAACACGCCCCTCTAGAATGTCCACGGGCGACTGCAAGGTTAAATCCATTATTCGGAATGGAACCTTGCAGGTCCACATATAGGGATTCCCGTTAGTGGCCTTTAAGAAATTGTTAAATTTTTGAGTATCAAATAGATTAGGGTATCTGGTTATACCATTTAATTATCTTTTGTTTTGTCGTCTCACTTTGTAATTACCCTAAAGTTGGAAACGATAGATGAATCTTTAAAGAATTTTTTGACATTTGGCAAACAAAATCCAAAGACTTACCTTTGCAGAATTAATTACGTTTAACGAATGATCACTACCATTCCTTGATTTGATATTGTAGACTGATTTCTACACTGGGTTCGTCAGACCGTTTTGGTTTTAAGAACCCTCCACCTCTCAACGCACATCCTGAATAGATACAAAGTGAATTCCTTAACCATTTTGAATTGAATTATTTAAAATTACTTAACACGATAAGATGATATAAAACCTAAAATCGAAAATTTATATGAAATAAAAAGCCCGTTCAATTTCACCTGCCTAATTCAATTGTGTTGTGTTGTTTGTAACACTTATTTACTATTTTTTCTTCGTATTTTTAATGTGCAGTGAGGGTATAATGAATGAAGTAACAAAAATAAGGAGATGAAAATATATTTGAAAGAGCATGCGAGAATCGTGTTGTGTGCAGAAAAGTTAAAGGTATCAAAATAACTTCAATAAAGACCACTGAAAAACAAACAAATTGTAAATATAATAAAAGGGATAAAATAGAGGGAGAGAGGGAAAGAGGGAAAGAGTGTGTACATGTGCGTATGTGAGTAGGTGTGTGTGCGTGTGTCCGTGTGTATGTGAGCGAGAAAGAATATATATATACATATATACCCATATGGGTATATATATATATATATATATATATAAGTGTGTGTGTATGCATATAAGTATGTACGTATATACATTTGCATACATCTAGAATTTGTGGCAGAGATATTTTTCGTAATAACCTTGAAAAAGTTACCAAATAGGAGGACAGCAATTATCTAAAATATACATGTATAGTTCGGTATCTCCTTCCCCCTTAAACCGGAAAAATTCCCTACATATTTCAATTGTTCTCAGCCCTCATCTTATTTTCAGAGGCTTGTTTAGCCCCCTACTCATACGTTTTCGTGCTGACACCTGTTTAAGGCCAAATAGAAATTTTGCCGTTATTTTAAGGATCTGTAAGTCCGAATAAGGATATTTCCTAGAATGTCCACCCCCTCAATCCAAGATGTTCGTCGTACCTCATACTTAAATAAAAGGCATTACAAATTGTTACTCGGATAATGAAATGTAAATTTAGGGGAAGGGTGGGGAGTTGGTCCAGTGTTCGGTTTTCGTCCTTTTACAACTCCCATTTCCCTTCTTTTTTAAAATCACTTTACTTTTTATTTTCAATGGGGAGGGGGGTTACGGTCCTCTCCCCCACCCCACTGTAACTAGGCCACTGACTCACTATACGGCAGAGCTTGAAAGGGACCAAAAATTGTGTTATTTCAATATTTGATAAGGCACTGCGCTCGACCCCTTAACCTAGTCTTTCCTTGATCGAGCCCTTTTTTCATTCAGCTTTACAAACATTATCGGTATTGCTACTCTTCATTTTAAAATATTCCATTCAATATTGAGAATAATAGTCTCTGCTTTGAAGACTGCTTTGGAGATCGGGGTATTTGGTTTTCGGAATTCCCGTTTGTCACTCAAAGTCAATATGGATATGGACATAACCTCAACATGGATATTTGTTATTTTAGATTTCTTTTTTAAAAGTGTATCAAGTATATCCTGCTCTTCAATGTGGTCGATTTGAGTTTATGATAATAAAACCCACCATACTGCCTAACGCGAATGAAACATACTTTCTTTCCAAAATCTATTTCCTTTCTCCATTTAAAATACACTCTGTTAAGTGCCCCCTTTCATTTCAATCAACGTTATGTTCAGTATTGGCTAATGGATCCCATCCCCCTATGCTTAATATAGGAACCATCCGGTTTTCGTATGGTCAATGGATCAAAAGCAACAGAGAAGCGGTAAAAACCAGGCCCCCTTTTATTTTAATGGAGATACATGTATATGGTTGTAAAAGGCTAGTTTGCAGTCACAAACCCTGGTCAGTCGTGAAAGAGAGTCTGCACTATAAGACTACCATAGGCCATGCACTATAGCTGCTCCTGACACAATCAGTAGGTAGCTGGGCTAGGCTTCTCTCAAGGCACAATGATTTTTTGATAAAGTGTCAAATTAGAGTCTGTGCTTGCAGGCTAGTAAAAGGCTAAGAGCCTATATCCAAAGTAGTTACCGAATGGTCCATTTTCGTAATGTAACCAAATGTAATGCATACATCCATGTGAAGTGCCTCAATACAAGTTATTTCATTCACCTGATAAGAATAATATTATTTCAATAGTCAGAATGCAAACTGCATATATTAAGTGTTGCTAGGTAGGTCAAGCCATAATGTTTGTCCAAACTGGCAACAACTAATGTATGCAGCTCGGATTCTGTCTATTGAAATACTATTATTCTTTTCAGGTGAATGAAATAATATGTATTGAGGCACTTCACAAAGACTGATGCATTAAATTTGATTACATTACGAAGATGACCGATTGGCTACATCCGATTAGACCATGCACATGATGATTCGTAGTCATTCACAATATTTTTTAGCCGCAAGAGCGCCCAATGTTGATCTATGAAATGCAAGAGTTCTTTTTTTTTCTTCTCCGAACGCATTCCTCAGCATTCCCCTGTTTACCTGTTAACCTGTATCAACATGAGCACACTAATGCAGAGCCCGTCAACAAACGTAATTACACAAATCTTACACAAGTGGAGAATTCTCTACTTTTTAAACAAAGAAATACGAGTTGTGTAAATATAAATGACATCCGCTTTATCCAGGTTGGCATTCTTCCCGCAGTTCATGTGTACTTTGTGCGAGCATGGCGAGCTCATCAAAAACAGACAGAATAAACAGATGTACATGTAATATGAATCGCATACAGTGAAATACACTTCTTTGAGGAAGTTCACGAGTTGTAATGCCAGTAAATGCATACATAGTAATCATTGGTGTTTCATTGTAGCAATACAGCAGATCGTCATAATGTGACAATCTGGGTAATGATATGTGCTCTCTTAACATTATGCGGAACTAACATGAATTCAGTTTTAACAATGGTAAAGACTTTGCTCGAGAGGGGAAATAAAGCATTTTAGCACCTTCCAAACTATCGCGTTTGTAAAAAGGAGTCGGAAGAGGATATCAAAGAAAAAGGGTGGAGTTTATGAAAACAGACATCCGTTCACTAATACTGGTACAGTAAATAGTGACTTTTAGATTGAGTGGACGAGAACGGCGTGGGCGTGGCCCATGGCAAGCCGTTTTAACATTTCATTTCTTGATATCCATAATTCAATTGTTGATATCAAGAAATGATTTTCCGTTGTAAAGCAATGGTAATTCTTGATATCAAGAAATGATTTTCCATTGTCTAAAACATGGAATGCTATTGTGAACAAGTGGTCAGTTGTTGGGAATAATAATGAATAGTGGTCTATCATGTATCCACTTTTTGCCCTTTTCACGGAAGTTCGTCCAAATGCATATATGAAAATAATCTAGATAAGTAATATTCCATAGAGCGACAACCTTGCTGCCCTAATACATTATATTCGATGACGATTCTTAAGATATTTGTAGCTTAAAACTTATCAGGGCTACAGTCTTTTAGGAATCATGTAAAATAAACTAAGACAAGTGTGAAAGCAGTCATTCAGAAAGCTGTGATTCAGAGCAGGTACATCCGTGTACACCTCGGCACCACAAATAAAAGTGTGAAAGGAGCTCAATAATTCTGTTTTTGCACTGCGCTTGACCTCTTTTGTGCCTTCTGAGCTCGTTCCCAAAGCATTCACTCCTTTCAACCTTATCTCCTGACTGTACTACAACAATGGATTCTAGAGACTGACATTCAAAAGTGATAATAAAAGATCCACATTGAGTAAACAGCAGGGGAAATCGGGTAAGTGGTTAGGGGAATTCCCGTTCGTCATTGTGATATGATAGTCTCTTATCCATGCATTCATGATGTGTGTTTATAGTTTTATACTCTAGCTTTCGGATGGTTAGAGGATGAGAAGGTGTGCTGGTGTGGGATGTGCCATAGCTTATTTTTGGGTCGGTGCCATGGTGAAATTAAGTCCATTATCATGGCAAATAAATAAAAGCATTTGCACAGTTACAGTGATGATTTAAGTACCGAGTTTTATCAACACAACAAATAGCCTACTTTCAAACCAATACGGGAAATGTGATTTCCCTATATTTTAAGATATGCACCGTCTTCTTTTCATATGTTCAAAGATATCATCTCCCTACATACTTCAGGATGTCACAGGTACGATGTCGTCTCACAAGATATTGTGAGATAATGCGAGGCAATCTTTTACACTTTAAGAACAAAATTGATTCTAAGTGCGTTTTTGTCAGGGGAGTCTTACAGGATAAATATATCAGAATCTTATTGACCTACATGTATCGTTTCATTGACTCAAGTTCCTAAAAATCACGACTAATGTGTGTGATCAGAGAGGTGGGACCGGAGACGTGCCCTGGTGGGACGATATAACTTTTTAAAAGCCACATCCCCTCAAAGTATGACATTCTAATTACCTACAATTGCAGTCGGATTGTATACAAGTTTCTTTTCATATGATTATTCTATTCATTATGAAATGGGCTCTTCGAGGGCACAAAAGAAGCAGACAGAGTAAACACACTCGTTTAGTCATTCACGTCCTGCTTGAGAAAGGAAAGCGCGCTTTGAGGAAGTTCAATTGTATAATTACCCGCAAATGCATACAGTGGGAATTAACTCATTCGATTGCTGTGCGTACAGTTCTATCATGGTCGACAGCGTTTCATTCTTTTTTAATGCACTTGACAAACATGTAGTATATCACAGGGAAGCTGTCAAATACTTAGTTATTTGATATGAGTTAGGGTTCAACAGTTTAATGTCTATTCATCTTCGCGGAAGGAAAAAGCTACAATTCCAAGAGAACAAACATATTCATGATATCTACGACCATAAATATTGCCATTCACCTGCGGACAAATTGGAAACTTCTTCCAACACATCCAGATCTGAAGGAGAAGGAAAGTCTAAAACTTCATTTGCCTCTATGAATTATGTAATAGCATATTTAAAACAATGGATCTCAAACTTGTTTGGTACTACATCCTCATGGCAATTTTCATTTCGGCTCAAGCATCATCGGCAATGGAAACATATGGTGAGTGAGTTTTGCATGCATCTCTATTTTTGTTTCATGACACTATTCGAGTCTAAGGCTTTGCATTATATTGACATTATATACCTCACTTAATTAAGAAATTCAGCCATCTGATTGGTCGAAATTGCATTCATAAACTTCAACTATTTCTGTAAAATTCCCAGTAACCATGGTTATTGGGAAAATAGTTCAGTCTCCATGGTTACCCCATAGGTTTACATGTTAAAAAATGGTCTGAGCGATCGAGGATACCGTACGTGTGCGAAGAATTGGTCGGTAATTTCAATACAATTGAATCTCGATCGATCTTACCGACAATTTTATCTTGCATTGTTGACATGAAGACGAAAATAAACTTCCAAAAACAACAAAACAACATCTGTCGATAGATCTTGATCTAAATTCGTGCCAATATGCATTGCAAAAGTAAAAGAAGGGCCTGTTTATATGGAGCAGCCGCGAAGCATCCACCACACGAAACCGTTTTCAATCCATTTGAATGTATATATAAGAAAAAAACTGCTATGTATTTTAACAGAGCGCGATAGCCGAGCGGGTTAAGGCGGTGGTTTTAGTTACATCACCTTTTGTACGCAAGAGATCGAATCCCATCTTCGACAAAAGTTATTTTTTATTTTGTATTTTTAGTCTATTTTTTTTCGGCATATAAAAGTATTAATGACTGCTTTAATATTCGAGAAATAGTTGTTTTTATACGCTCTCGGGAAGGTTACAATTGGGCTATTGCCCTCGGCACGCCTCGGGTAATAGCACAATTCTAACCTTCCCTTGAGCGTAATAAAACAACTATTTCTCTCAAAGCAGTCATTAATACTATACTATTCCTAAAAACTACTGTGTATTGCTTTAGCTTTGCGTCAAGGAGGATAGTTGCTTTCCAAATTGTTTGATTTGGACATGTACATATTTTTCGCATATTTCACATGTTTTGTTAATGTTTTACCTCAGCCAAATTATGAAGCATATAATGCTGTTTCATCTTTCCACAATGTAGTGGGTAACATGTATTTGTATTGTCCATTGGTTTGATTTGATTTGATAGAAATGAGCAACTAGCGATATATTAAATTACTATAAGTTTTCACGCATTTTTAGTTTTTCGCACTATTACTGCTCAAGTCCCTATCTTTCAAAACAAACAAAAGGAATAAGAAATACAAATAAAACAAACAATCCCACGCGAACGAATATATGAAATAAAATGAACATACAGTATTGATGATAGACTCTATACGTACAATCACTAATGGAACGAGTTTTTATTCTCGAAAAGATGGCTGAAATTAATGCTGTTGCAAAATATTACAGGAAATTGCTACGTAGAAAGGAAAATGCGTACAGTAGGCTCTTACATGACAATCTTCATATACTTAAGAAGGATAGTCCACAAGAAAATTGAAAATTTTGGATGGACCGAAGCGTAGCTCTTGTCCAGCCAAGGTCTCTTTAGATGATTTTGTGCATCATTTTAGTAGTTTGAATTATGTGCAATGTGCAGCATCTGAAACACATTATGTGGATTTTTACCAGTCAATGGGCAATGATGAGCTGAATGCCCTTATCTCGGTTGATGAAGTTATAAAGATTATCCAGAAACTAAAGAATAATAAGGCATGTGGTGTAGATTTGGTTGGAAATGGGTTTTTGAAAAATTGTTCAGCAGCTGTAATTGGTTGTATTACTGCTTTGTTAAATGTAATACTGGAGAGTGGTCTAGTACCAGAAGACTGGTGTCTAGGTAGTATAGTCCCCATTTTCAAAAATAGAGGTAAGGATACAGACCCAGATAACTATCGTGGGATAACACTTTTAAGCTGTTTGGGAAAATTGTTTACTTCTATCTTGAATTATAGGATAACAATTTATTTCGAAAATGAATGCAAGCTTGGAGAAGAACAGGCTGGCTTTCGTGCTGGCTATTCTACAACAGACCATATTTTTGTTTTGAAATCCCTGCTTGACATTTACTTGTCTAAACGGAAGAGAATTTACTGCGCTTTTGTAGACTATAGAAAAGCTTTTGATATGGTTGAAAGGGTTTCACTTTGGCACAAATTATTGAGGTCAGGGGTGGATGGTATTAGGTGTTCACAGTTATTAAGAATATGTATTCTCAAGCAAAATCGTATGTGATAGTAGATGGTCAAATGTCTGAGGCTTTTCAATGTGATGTTGGTGTTAGGCAGGGTGAAAACTTATCACCACTGCTCTTTGCAATATATCTTAATGATTTTCTCAGTTAACACTTAAAGGTCTCAAATTTTTAGTTGAAAATGTATGTGCTGACATTTTAGATAAAGAAGTAAACAAAGATCTTTTTATACAATTATACACATTGTTGTACGCAGATGACACCCTAATATTGGCTGACACAGCAGAGGAATTGCAAGTGGCTTTGAATGCCTTGTCTCAATATTGTAAAATGTGGAAGTTAAGTGTTAATGCTATGAAAACTAAAGTACTTATATTTTCAAGAGGCAAAGTACGTAAATTTCCAGTTTTCAGATTTGGAGAAGATGAAATTGATGTTGTGGATGATTTTGTATATCTTGGGGTTCAGGTTAATTATAATGTAAGTTTTAAAAAGGCTATTTCAAAACAGGTATCACAGGCCAGGAAAGCCCTCTTCTCTATGTCATTAAAGGTTCAAAGACTCAAACTGCCACTGGATATTCAATGTGAATTGTTTGACCAACTTGTATTACCAATACTCATTTATGAATGCGAAGTGTGGGTATATGAAGATTTGAGTCAAATGGAAATATTCCATAGAAAATTTCTCAGGTCAGCGTTATGTGTAAATAAATTTACACCAGATTGTAGGATATATGGAGAAACTGGGAGGGCATGGCTAGCTAACAGTATCAAACATCGAATGGTTAGTTTCTGGTTAAGAATAGTAAAAGGTTCTCCCTCTAAATATTCATTCAAATTTTATTTTGTGCAAAGGTTATTAGTCAGAATGTAGATATGTCTACTTCTTTCAAGTGGTTATCTTGCGTTGAAAAAATATTGAACCATGCTGGTCTTGGTATTGTTTGGCTAAAGCAAGGGAAAGATTTAGCAATAGTTTGATACCGAGCACTCTGAAGTTGATATTAAAAGTTATTTCAAAACAAGATGTGATGGCAACAATTTGGACAAACAGTGTGTGCCTAAATTATAGGATCTTCAAAGAGGATTGTCTCTTTGAAAGGTATTTAGTTTTGCTGAGTAAAAAAGATAGAATAACACTAAGCAGTTTTAGATGTAGGTCACACCGTTTACCAATTAATGATAACAGACTCAAAGAAGCTTTTAATGAAATTAGTATTGAATGCCCATGTTGTGATAGGCATGAGTCTGGTGATGAATTCCATTATGTTTTTGTATGCCCTTTTTTCAGAAAGGAAAGAGAGTTATATTTAGGTCGTAAAGTAATAGTTAAACGCTCTTGCACATTACACATGTTGAATTTATATTTATATTCCGGTATAGGACAGCTGAAGAAATTAGTACTCTTCTTAAGGATAATAATGTCATATTTTGCTGGTCTATATACATGTAAATCTGAACAATCCAATCATATGTCATCCATACAAAGGAATGTTATAACCCGAAGTGGTAGGTTAATTAAACAACCAACAATTCTTGATCTGTAGTACAGTCTTTCTTTAGGTCAAGTATAGTTTTGATTTTTTGTTTGTTCTTTTGTTCATTTTTTGTTAGTATACTTTTTGTTTTTGTTTGTCTTATATTATATTCCATTATGTTTTTTTTTGTCCAATGGACGATTATGCTGTATTTTGTTAGTCTGCATAAATCTTAACAATCCAATCACAACTCACTTACATGTACAAAAAGGAAACTTATAATTTCTTATATAGTTAAGAAAATAATGTATTTTGTTTATTTTTTATTTTTTTATCTTTCTTTTTCTTCGTGTTTGTATTTAGATTGTTCATGTGGTATTCTCCACTTTTCATGTATGCTTGCCAAATTGTATAGTATTGTATTTATGTTTAGCATAGGCTAGGTTTAGATCATTCCTATTTATCGTTATACTTTTATATTATTATTTTGTTGTATTCTGTATTCTTTGTATTATTAAGCTATGTTTGTATTCTTTATTATGTATCATTATCATGACATGTACTTGTGTTGTACTCTCATACCCCAGAAGGGGGTTGAATGAGTCAATAAATTCTATTCTATTCTCTTTTTTGACAATGGTTCAGATGATCTGTATGTCGGATGCTTCAAAGATGAGAAAGGTAATCGCGTCCTACCAGACGACGAATTAATATCTGATGACATGACAATTAAGCTGTGCATTGATTACTGCAATGGATTGAGTGACATTGATTCTGCTTACGCTGGAGTAGAGCATGCGAGTGAATGCTACTGTGGGGTTGCTGGTAGGAACTACAGTCGACTTGGAGTGCCAAAAGACGGTCTCTGTAAATTCGGATGTGCGGGGGATAACACTACTACTTGTGGCGGCGCAGGCAGTATCTCTATTTATAACCGTACGTTTAAGTATTTTCAGAACCAATACTGATTTTCTACTGTCGCCCAAAGAAGCGGTTTTTCGCTAACGGGGAAATATGCTGTCCTCAAAGGACATAAATTTTCCATGTTATGCCTATCCAAAAATGCAATTCAATCAAATATCATTTCAGTATGGGTAACGTTGACGGTAGGTAATAGTATATTTGTAAAGAGCTTAGAGACATTTGTATTAAGCGCTATATTAAAATTAAATATATATTATTATTATTATTAGATCAATCTCAAAAAGAAAGGGGGAAAAATTGTATTTTAGTACTAGCCATAAGTTTTTTTTTAAATATTGCATGATTCTAATGTGGACATTCCTTGTACTAATCACCTTTTTGGGATGAAATTGATGATATAATTTTTTGTATAGATAAGAAATCTTGAAAACAATCGTGACACAACATTTTGTACGTGGCGTGTTTATGCTCATCCTAACCGTGGTAGAGTTCGGCCAACCATTGAGGTCGCTAGGGTGTTACACAGGGTGAGCAGAAGGGGTAGCAGGCGCAAGGGTACAATGTAAAACAAAACAATCCCTTTTGTGTATAGTGCACAATTAGTATCGAATCTGTTTAATTACTGTTTTTGTTATTTTGTAGACACATAAAACGTTCTCGTTTGTAAACCATAACAATGGTACCAAGCTTCATTTCTTTACATGCTGGTTTTCGATGAGATATTATAGGAAACATATTTCTATTTAAAGATCCTTGGTCCTGCTTTCTTTTATATCTAGTCTTATATTTTTTATTATCTATATCATAACCAAGAACTTATAGAAATTTATTTTTCAACCACATCTAACATGTCTAACATTTTGCAGTTTTACTGATTAGACCTCCAACAACTTCAGTGATAACAACTTCACACGATGCATCGACAGCATCTGACAAACCAACAGAAGAAAGCAATGATAGCACAATTCCAATATCAACACATTCTACAACATCAGGTAAGTAGATGGTATGGACAGTCGATATGGATATGATTTTGCTTGATATAGCCCCGACCAAACTTAAACCAAAATCAATTAACCACGACAACCTCTATTTAAGTATCACTATTCTTAAATACTGACTTAATACCGTTTCTCGACATGCTGAAGATATAAATAGTAAGCAAATAATTACCGTTGGTGAAGGTAATGGGACAAACTATCACTTCCGAGGTGATCTGGATGTAGCTATCTTTCCGAAGCGCCGAGCTGAGGAAAGATAACGTATACATTCAGATCGCCGAGGAAGTGATAGTTTGCCATCGCCTGAAACCAAAAGGTGATTATTTGCTTTATATTCCATATCGGAACAATTTCACTTCTTCCGTCTTTTTAGAGCAACAAGTCATCAAATAGCTGTAAAACGGTGCACGATATATACATTGCATGCAGTACTTACATACGTACTATACGCAACGTATACGATCTTCAGTGAAACTGCGTAGCACTGTAAAGACAGTACCACTATCTAGACAGTGTAACGAACTTTTCTTCTCCCATCAATGATGGGCGAACTATCTTTCATCACGTGATTTACTTTTGACCAATCATAGAGCAAGATTCTTAGTAGGCCAATGTGGAATATAATGAAATCTATTACGAGGTGTCATTGATATGTCCAATTCACAGATTGTTATAACAAAATACATGAAATGTATATAGTCACTGAAATTAGAGAAAATATTTGAAAAAAATCAATGCAAATCATTCCAAAGATGCCAAATCATGGCAAATCTTTTGCATTTACTCCACCCCTCCCCCTCCCCCTTTCACTTTTTTCCCCATCCGCTATCTCCCGGTCTTCATTCCCCTCTCTCTCTCTCCATCTTTCTCTCCCTTTCTCTCTCTCTCTCTCTCTTCCATTCTCTCCCAGCTATCGCTAAGTCTCGCTCTTTTTCTCTCTCCCTCTCTTTACATAACAATACATACAGCACACCTGCTTTATAAAGTTTTATCAGAGTCTCATTCCCACAGGGAATCTACAAAATGAAGGTCGAATCATTAATTTTTATTCTAAACCTTTCCATGAAATTCGTGTATCACATTTCAAATTGGTCAATCCGGCTATCATACAATTATGATAATGCCATCTCTATGCACCTGATTATAACTCGAACAGATCCCTCAACCATTGCTGGCGTACAGTCTACTTTGATAACTTCGAGTCATCAGCCCGTTACAGGCGACAAGAGCAGCATTGGTATGTACTCTGTTCTTGATGTTTGTAAAGAATGTTCTTTCTATTCATAATAACAAAGCACCTGGAAGCGACGGCTTGAGTGTAGAGTTCTACAAATGTTTTTGGTCGGAGGTAAAATATTTAATAATAGACTGTTTGAATTAAGGGTACGGTAAACAGTGTTTGTCACCTAGTCAAAGGCAAGCTGTTTTAACATTGTTGTTTAAAAAGGGAAATAAAATAATTCTAGATAATTGGAGACCTATATCCCTCCTAAACGTAGACTATAAATTATGTGCACAAGTTTTATCAAAACGATTACAAAATGTTATAGGTGGTATCATTTCCACAGACCGGCTTTATTGAAAAAAGGTCCGCAACATTAAATGTCAGACTGACTCAGGATGTTATTGATTATTGTTTAGATAAGAAGTTGCCTTGTATTATTATGTTTCTAGATTTCAAAAAAGCATACGATAATGTTAGCCACTCATTTTTACTACGCGCTTTAAAGAAGTTTCAATTTAAGGAAGGTTTTATCAAACGGGTTCGAACTTTGTATAGTAATGCAAAGGGGAAGGTGATGAATTACGGATAGATGTCAAATTCTTTCTCTATTGAGCAAGGGGTAAGACAGGGATGCCCATTGTCTTCTTTAATTTTCGTGATTGTAGCAGAATTTCTAGCATGTAAGATCCGACAAAACGAAGATATGAAAGGAATTGATTTATTAGGTACTGTATTATCCGAATTAAAAGTGTCTCAATTCGCAGATGACACAACCATTTTTGTAAATAGTTCAAAATCATTAAATAGGTTATGGAAGAGGTCAGAAATTTTGGAGCTGTGGCAGGTCCTCAAGTAAATTGGGATAAGACTAAAATAATGAAGATCAATACAGATTATGCGAATGGAGAATGTGGGGAAAGTACTGAACAACCAATCAAATATTTGGGAATATATGTCGGGGAAAAATAAAAGGGAAAATGAACGTTTAATTTGGGATGACAAAATCGAAAATATCCAAAATATATTGAAAGACCGGAAACAGAGAATTTTAACGTTTTATGGTGAAGTGGTTGTTATTAAAGCCTTAATCATTTCACAAATTGTCTATACAGCAACTGTAGTACCTGCTCCTATTTTTATTATTAAATCATTGAATAAAAGAATATATGCTTTTCTCTGGAGTTCAAAAAGAGAAAGAGTGAAAAGAAATGTCTGTATAAATAAACAGTTAGATGGTGGTCTTGATATGGTAGACATTGAATCGAAAATAAATTCTTTGTATTTATCTTGGATAAGCAAATTATTGGATGAACAAACTTGTAGATGGAAATCATTATTCAGATATTGGATTGACAGGATTGGCTTTTTTCCAGATATTTTACGATATAGTTTGAATAAGAAAGATATGAAAATGATGTGTATACAAAAAGGACTGTCAGAGTATTATCAAAATCTTCTTGTTGCATGGTCAGAATTCAAATGTCGAAGTCTAGTTGATGTAACAGAAATAGAAGAGGAGATATTATGGAAAACAGCCATATTAGATTAAAAAATTTTACATTATTGTTTTCAAAATGGTACGTAGCTGGAATTTCTAAAGTAAAGCACGTGATTACAAATTGTATTTGGAAAAACTCGTTTATGTTAAATAGAAAAGTTGGTATTCATCAATTATTATTTGAGTTCGAATATGCAAAATTGAAGAAATGTTTCCCATGATATTGGTTGAATAAATTATATGTTTGACAGAATGTTGAATTAATTAGTAAACAAAACGATTCGAATTTAATTGAGGTAGCTACAGGAGATTTTGTTGATATATCTAGTTTCAAGACGAAACATTATTATTTATCCCTCCTGAAACAAAAACTTCAAAAACCAAATGTTACACGTTACTGGGAATATTACTTGAACTTACCTGTTTCTTTCAAATGGCAGAATGTATTCAATTTTTAAATTTCAACATATAGGAAATAATATGATAAAGCAAGTTAATTTTAAAATATTGCATAACATATTTCCATCAAAACATAATTAATGCAGATGGCGTATAATGGAAAATGACCAGTGTGATATATGTAAAGAAACAGAAAATACTTTTCATGTCTTGTTAAAATGTAACAAGGTTAGAGTTTTTTGGAAAATTATTGAAAACTTATATTATAATTACTTTCATGAACAAATACAAATTAATGAAAAAGCATTAGTAATAGGTTATTTTATTGAAAAAAAAGGAAAAATTTGTGATAAACTTCTTGTTAATTTTAGGACAATACATAAATATACATAATGTATATTAAACTTCGGTGTGATGGAAAAGAGTATAATAGTAAAAGTTTGTTCATTAATTTCAAATTAAAACTACGATATTATCTAGCAAATAAACAAAGTTTTTTATTAACGAAACACAAAGACATTTTTCAAGAAATGTTGAGGTTATAACTATTTATTTAAATGCTTTATCTTTTTTTGGTTATTATGTTAAAATGTAAATTGATGTAAATATATATGAAATGTGAAAACACCTCGGTAAGAGGACAAGAAACAAAATCATACAATTATGATAATGCCATGCCCCTGATTATAATTCGAACAGATCCCTCAACCATTGCTAGCGTACAGTCTACTTTGATGACTTCGAGTCTTCAGCCCGTTACAGGCGACAAGAGCAGCATTGGTATGTACTCTGTTCTTGATGTTTGTAAAGAATGTGTTTTTAATTTTGGGAGGATCATTGTGGGATGGCAAATTAGATAAATAAACAACCATTCCGTTTTATTATTTATTCCGTTTTATTTAAACAGGGTAGCCCGTCAGTCACTCATCTCTATCACTTTTAGAATGGCATCTCGAAAATCGATAGGGCTCTTTTATGAATGCTTGCCTCTTGATTTTTCTGTCCTCGGAAATTAAATAGACATATTGAGCACCTGACTTTACACTTGAAGTACTTCTTTCATGTATTTTCTCCCGTCATCTTTTGGTTCAATTATTTGCTGTATTTGCATTTTCATTTTCCATTTGTATTCTATTTTACAGGATTATATGCTGGTGGAGGAGGCGCATTTCTTCTGATACTTATCATCATAATAATTGTTTGTGTCACATGTAGACGCAGGTAAGCCTATAGTAAGAATGAATCTAATCTCAAAATTATAAATGTTGTGAAAAATTTATCTAAAAAAAATGAAATTACACAATGTATTGACAACTGTATATGCACATGGATGCTCAGTAAATATAAGAGTTCAGAACAACATCAAACAAAAGAAATAAAAACAAAGCACAAGAAAATAAAGATCAGCGTAAAAAGTGTTGTTTGGTCAAATTGTCTCCGTTCTCCAGTTTTACCTTCGCTGTCCACAATTTCCACATAATTTCGTTTTGGTGGATAGTCTTTTATGCTAACTCCGCCATTTCTAGTGTTACTACACCTACCATTATACACTTTGATGGCATATTTGTTGATAATCGAGCTTATAAACTTATTCAGAGAACATTTGTTTATCTGCTGTCTGGATAATGGTTTCGATTATTATACACATAAACACAAATACAAAATACATGTAGAAAATCTTGAATTGTGGAAGAGATCGTTCTGCTTTTTTAAATGTGACATTACCGGGTCACATGACCACCGGACTACAAAACACTTCCTATAGGGGCGGGACTTAATGTTGACAAAGTAAACTGAATAAATAGTTCTTACAACGTGCCTCATATTTTAAAGTAAAAACCACTTATACTAAAATAGTAGACCTTTTATATGTTTTCGTTGTTTTTTGTGGGGAGTGAAGGAAGCACCTGGCCTGTTCCATGTACCTTTGGATCCGCCTTTATGTATTTATGACATGTATTTTACCCCATTTTTGTTCCTCTTCTAATAGAAATACAGAGAAGCGATCACCAGCTACTGACCAACCATTAACAACGATGATTCCTACTAAGAACGACAATCAGGAACGTAATAGACCTACCGACGAGGAAGATGATCCTTGTTATGAGAACAAGAGTGCAGAGACGGAACGCGACTATCAGAACATGGCCGTGGACAATAACGAACTAACATACATGAACTCGGAGAAGAGATCTACCATGAAAGCAGCAACACACGACCCTGAAGCTCTCTATGCCATGCCTGACCTATCAGGTAAAACCCCTTTTCGACCTAAGACGTACACCTCGCCACCAAATGACACAGATGATCCGTCATTGATGTACGCTATGCCAGACAGAAGAGCTAAGACGGTGTACTCGAGCAACGGCAAAGCAGCGCTGGGGCAGGAAAGCCTCGACGCGCTGTACGCCACTTCCACGAAAAACCGCTTGGAGCCGATCGGTATGGAGGCATCGACAGATGGAGAGGGCTTGTACGCGCTACCAGACAAAAACCCGCGTGACCACGTGACCCAAAATGGCGCCGGGAAGCGTGATGCTGTAGAAGCCATGTACGCCATGCCAGATAAATCACAACGGGCCAATGATGTTGATAACACTGTAATGATAGCAAATGATATCTACAGCTCTACATAGAATGTCGTAGGAGAATAGAGAGGGGTAATGGATTTGCTGTTTTTGTTCTACTTTTGTTCAAATAAAAAATGTTGGCCGTTGAAATGCATATCCGCCCTCATCCACCCAAATGCAAACACACTATATGTTGCTTTTGGGTTAATACAGATAGATGAATACGAGTTAAAGATACATGATAACACATTATCTTCTTCTTTTTTTAAACAAATGTCTTTGATAGAAAGCCAGCTAGGTTGAAATATTGAGCAATCATATTTTTGGCGATTGAAATAAGGAATGTATAAACCTGTCCTTTATTAAAAAAAGAAGATATGTTGAAGGCCCTTTCCTGAATATATATCTAGAAAACAAATACAAATATATATATATTATTGACAACAAAGAAAACGTTAGCGAGAGGCTTAGAGGCGATTCAAACTTTTGTTATTAAATAGGTAGACAGAAATTGTTTATATAAGTATCACATGTATATATTCTTTATCAATCTGTGCTATGAAAAAAAGTGATGTCTATACGAATGAATAGAAATTAAAATGTATACAGATTTGTTCAATTATGGTGAATGGTGCTACTTTTTCATTGATACATATTTTACTATACAAAGAAAAGTTTCCCTGCTTGCATGAACTTGAATTACTATTACTGGGAGGTTGAATTGTATTATATCATAGTAAGGATGATTGCATGCCCTGACGAAACATGCATCGCATCCTGGCTACCGGTGAAGAATCAATTGGCTTCATGAATTTAGCTAATAAAAATAATCAGAATGTTATCTTTTCGTATAATAGTTGCAAGGGCGAAGGGGATGTGTAAATATGTATATCGTGAAATATATCACTTGTATAAAAAATAGACCTTTTACGTGATTACAACCTGCACCATTCACGGATAAATTCGTGTCAAGGATACAAATGTTAAAGTGAGATTTTAAAAGGACAACCCTTTTGTACAAGATATATCTGAAAAAAAAAGAAAACTCAAATTACAGACTTCAACTAAAAAGGATATGTGTATATGTACCATTATAATATCTTGTATTGTACAGTAAAGTATAAATATATTTTATCATTGTAAGGATGTTGCATGTTTTAACAAAACTTACACTGCATCCTGCGTAAGGGCGAAAATTGCATTGGTTTCGTAAATTTGTTAACGAACAAAATCTAAATATAGTGTATCCTTATAATCTGTGCAAGGGCAATACGGATGTGTCAATATGCATACAAATGAAACATATATGTATTACTGAAAATGAGACGTTACACATGATAAAATGCTGCCCAATTAAGGATACAATTGTTAATACAATTGCTAAAGGACAGCCCTTTCGAAGAAAAAATGTATATCTAGAAAGAAGGTTAAAACACCTACATTATACACAACAAGCGTGATAAAAAGCTGCATCATTCACGGATGAAATAGATATATCAAGAATTTAACTGCTAATGTGAGATGTCATGTTTTTAAAGCACAACCTTTTCGTAAAAAGACATATCTAGAAAACATACCAAAATACATACATTATAAACAAACAAATGAAAGAAAATACGTGTATGTACGTACCACAATAGTGTCTCGTATTGCATTGTAATTAGGAAGAATTGTATTTGATCATTGTAAGGATGATAGCATGTTGTAATCAAACTTCCACCGCATCCTGTCTAACTGCGCAGAAAAATGATATAGTTGCGTTAGTTTGTGAACAAACATAGAATAAGGTGAATATACTGTTTTCTTAGAATCTGTGCGTGGGCAATTGGGATGAGTAAACATGTATAACAAAATGGTATGTATATAAGTTTTTTTTGTGTGAAATAGAGACGTTTTCACATGGGTAACTGTATTCATGCTGCCATACATAGTCTAGATGTTATAGGTTTTCTTTTAGTTTTGATTTTATAAGAACATACGTTTATACTCTAAATTCAAACAATGGTTCCCATTTACAATGCAAAGCTTTAAAAATGATTTGCTTTTGCTGACACTATCTTTTATTTTGACGTGTATGTACCAAATGATTCTCACACCTATGTAATTTTTTACATATTAAAGTACAGTGCTATAAATGTTTATTTCATAGTCCTACAGCATGAAGGAAGACCTTATACTGGTTCCTATCTATAACATGAACTATCATATTTTCTCAACATTTATATAATAAAATTAGGATATTTTTATTTTTTTCAACAGCATTATATTTCCTTTATTCAATGTGACCACGGTATTAACTAGATTCGTGTACAAGTAGAAATAAATTGAAGTGTATACGTTAAACGAGAATAGTGTGTTATATTTACAAGGCAAATGTATGCTGCATCTTATATATGGTAAATACATCTTCTTTAAAATGTTAAATTATACACTAGTATACAAGGAGAATGATAACATTTGTCCATGATTTCATGTTTATGATGCACACATTAAGCACTTAATAAATTGATGCTGGTATTTTTTCCTGCGTTTATTTACAGTATTATCTATCTACATTTGTCAAGATTGCGTGAAAGGGCTTTTTCATCTGCAGCACCTTGTCTTTGGAATAATTTACCATTTAATTTGAGAGTCAATACTTCCTTAGAGACCTTTAAATCCAAGCTGAAATCTTATTTTTTTTAACAATACCTGTACTTGGCACTATGACACTCATCCAAACTTTCTCGTCCAAACTTTCTCATTCTTTCTATTTTTCTTGTGCGCCTCGGAATAGCATTGTCTAGATAGACGGCGCTATACAAATACCTATTATATATCTACATATGGACTCATTTGTGATTTTATATGATGCACATTGGATACAGGCCTAACATTATTATAACGCTGTTCGGTCGGGTTAAACACAACAAAGGCCAAACACATTATCTGATTGTACGACATGTACAACAATACATTGTAGTGGCTGACGTTCAAAAGCAATAATCAAAGATCCACAGTGAGTAAATAGTGCCAGAAAAATCGGCTAGTCACTGAGAATGGGGAAAATATTTAGAAAAATCAATGTAAAGCAAGCCAACGATTTGTGGCTATGGGAATTCCCATTCGTTATTGTGATATGATGTTGAACTAGCTATGCAATAATGATGAGTATTTATAGTTTTATTTTTTAGATTTAGGATGGTTAGAAGAGGGGAAGGTGTGTGATGTGACATGGATTATCTTCGATCAGTGTCATAGTGAAAATAAGGCCATCATGCCAAATAAATGGAACAAATGGCAAATAAATTAAAAACTGGCACAACCAAAGTTACGATCTTAGTACCTAGATTCATCCACACAGCCGATGGCCTACTTTTAAACCAATATGTGAAATGTGATTTCCCTGTATTTTCAAATTGGCACTTTTTTTTTCTTCATGTTTCAAGATACCATCTCCCTTTAATAATCCTTTGGATAATGTCACATATACGATATCGTTTTAAAGGGTATTTTGAAATAATATGAGGCATTCTTTTACACCTAAACAAAAACTTTGATTCTAAGTGCGTCTTTGTCAGTGCAGTCCGGGGAAGATATCAGAATCTATTTGACATACATATATGAGTCAATTTCCTTAACACCACGACTTATGTGTGTGATCGAGGAGGTAGAACCAGAAACACGCCCTGGTTGGACACAATACCTTTCATAAACTCAACATGCCCGAAAAAAGTGTGATATGCTAGCCTATTATAACAGTCGGATGGTAAACAAAGTTTCTTTTCATATGATTATTCTATTCTATGGAATTTTCACCGACACAAAAGAAACAGACAGAGCAAATACAAATAGGTTTTTCAATGACGTTCTGCCTGAGATACGAAAGCGTGCTTTGAGGAAGTTCAATGGCATAAATACAAGCAACTGCATACAATGGACATATACGCATTCGATTACTGCGCAAACAGTACTTTCTTGGTAGACAACGTTTCAGTTGTTTGAACTAACTTGATAAACATGTATTGGTTATGATAGGGCAGCTGTCAAATATTTCGTCATCTGACATAATTTTGAGTTTACTTCGGGGAAAGGTAATATTTCACATTCCAAGAGAACAAGCATATATGATATTTGCGACAATTATTATTGCCATTCACCTGCAAACAAATTGGATACTTCTTCCAACACAATCGGATCGGAAGCAGACTACCTTGAAGAAGAGAGAAAGTCTAAGGCTAGCATTTGCCTTTAAGATTGATTTCAAATCAAATTCAAAACAATGGATCTCAAACTGGTTTGTCACTGGATGCTTCTAGTCATCTTCATTTTTGCTCGAGCGTCATCGGCAGTGGAAACATATGGTAAATGAGCTTGAATACATATCTATCTTTATGTTTCGCGACATTTTTCGACTCTCAATAATGTCATTGCATTATTTATCTGACACTGTTCCTCTAATTACGGTGTATTGCTTTATATTTACACTGTTTAATAGATGCTTACTACTATTTTTAATCTGGAAATGTACGTGTATTTCGCATATTTCACATGCTTTTTAATGTTTACCTCAGCTAAATTATCAAGTATAATGCTTTTTCGTCTGTCAGCAGTGTACTCGGGTAATTTTTATTTACGTTGTCTATTGATTTGATTTGATTCTATAGAAAATGAGCAATTGGCGATACAGGATTCTTATAAGTTGTCACGATGTTTACGTTTTCGTTCCAATACAGCTCAAAACGCTCTTTTTTGTAAAACAGGAACATGACATCCAAAAAGAAAAGAAAAAAAAGAAGAAAAAGCCCCACATAATTTACCAACTAAACTTGTTCTCTTATTTGACAATCGTTAGATGAACTCTATGTCGGATGCTTCAAAGATGAGAAAGGTAATCGCGTCCTACCAGACGACGAATTAATATCTGATGACATGACAATTAAGCTGTGCATTGATTACTGCAATGGATTGAGTGACATTGATTCTGCTTACGCTGGAGTAGAGCATGCGAGTGAATGCTACTGTGGGGTTGCTGGTAGGAACTACAGTCGACTTGGAGTGCCAAAAGACGGTCTCTGTGAATTCGGATGTGCGGGGGATAGCACTACTACTTGTGGGGGCGCAGGCAAAATCTCTATTTATAACCGTAAGTTCAAGAACGGTCAGAACCAATAGCGATTTTGACTATCGCCCAAAGTAGCGATTTTTCGCTAATGGGGAAATATGCTTTCCTCAAAGGACATATATTTCCCATGTTATGCCTATATGCAAACAATGCAATTCAATCAAATATCATTTCAGTATGGGTAACGTTGACGGTATATCAATCTCAAAACAAGAAAGAACAAAAATGGTATTTTAGTACTAGCCATAATGTTTTTAAATATTGCACGATTCTAATGTGGACATTCTCTCTACTAATCACCTTTTGGGGATGAAATTGATGATATGATTTGTTTTTATAGATATGAATTCTTGTAAACAATGGTGCCAACACTTTGTTCGCGGTGTGTAAATGCTCCTCGTAACCGTGGTAGGGTTGGACCACCCATAAAGGTCGCTAGGGTGTTACACGCGGTGGGGAGAGGGGAGGGGGGGGGGGGGGGAGGGTAGCAGGGGCAAGGGTACAATGTAAAAGAAAACAATCCCTTTTGTCTATAGTGCACAATTAGTATCGAATCTGTTTAATTACTGTTTTTGTTATTTTATAGCCGCAGAAAACGTTGTCGTTTGCAAACCTTAACAATGGTACCAAGGTTTGTTTTGTACATGCTGGTTTTCGATGAGATACATACGAAACATATTGCTGTTTTTTTTCTTTTATATCTAGTCTAAAATTCGTTATTATCTATATCATAACCAAGAATTAATAGAAATTTATTTGCCCACCACATCTATCATGTCTAATATTTTGCAGTTTTACTGATTAGACCTCCAACAACTACTGAAACTGTTTTAAGTTCAGTGATACCAACTTCACACGATGCATCGACAGCATCTGACAAACCAACAGAAGAAATCAATGATAGCACAATTCCAATATCAACAAATTCTACAAAATCAGGTAAGTAGATGGTATGGATAGGATTTTGCTTGATATAGACCCGACCAAACTTATACCAACATTGATTACCATAACATTTCATGTCTGTACCTTTCCTATCGCACTTTGTTTAAATGTATCATGTATGTATTTCATCTTTTGCACAAGCTGCGCCTTGATAATTTGACTGTCAAGTGGATTTGGCGCCTTATAAATCTTATGTATTATCATTATTATTATTATTGAAATATTTACCACGAAAACCTCTATTTAAGTGTCACTCTTCTTAAATACTGACTTAATAAATACCCTTTCTCGACATGCTGAAATGATGTAAATAGTAAAATCTATTACGGGGTGCCATTGATATGTAAGATTCACGGATAGTAGAAAAAAATACATGAAATGTATAATAGTCACTGAAAATGGAGAAAATATTTGAAAAACCAATGCAAATCATGCCAAAGATGCCAAATCATGGCAAATCTTGTTCATTTACTCCACCCCTCCCCCTTTCACTTTCTTCCCCACCCGCTCTCTCCCGGTCTTCCTTCCCCCCTCTCTCTCTCTATCTCTCTCTCTCCATCTCTCTCCATCTCTCTCTTCCTTTCTCTCTCTCTCTGTTCCTTTCTCTCCCAGCTATCGCTTACTCTCTCTTTTTCTCTCTCCCTCTCTTTACATAAAAATACATACAGCACACCTGCTTTATAAAGTTTCATCAGGTTTATAGTCTCATTCCCATAGGGAATCTACACAATTTTCCATGAAATTCGTGTATCACATTTCAAATCGGCAGATCCGGCTAACAGACAATTATGATAATGCCATTTCTATGTACCTGATTATAATTCGAACAGATCCCTTAACCTTTGCTGGCGTACAGTCTACTTTGATGTCGAGCCTTCAGCCAGTTTCAGGCGACAAAAGCGGCATTGGTATGTACTCTGTTCTTTAAAGAAAGTTTGTAAGATTTGTTTTTATAATTTTGGGAGGATCATTGTGGGGAAGGCATTTAAGATTAATTACAACTCATCTCTATAGCTTTTGAAATGGCATTTCAAAAATCGATAGGGCTCTTTTATGAATGTTTGCTACTTGATTTCTTTTCTCAGAACTTATATCGACAAACTGAGCACCTGACTTTATACTCCAAGTACGTCTTTAATTTATTTTGTTATCGTCATCTTTAGGTTCAACGATTTGCTGCATTTTTATTTTCATTTTCCAATTATATTCTTTTTTAAAGGATTATATGCAGGTGCTGGTGGAGGAGGCGCATTTCTTCTGATATTTATTATCATAATAATTGTTTTCGTCACATGTAGACGCAGGTAAGCCTAGTACAAATGAATATCCGTTCAAAATTATAAATGTTGTTAAACATTTATCTACACATTTTCTACATAAATGTTGTCTCTTTGTACCTTCCATGTTTACATAAAAGCCGTGACGTCTTCATCAATTTCCACATAATACTGGTTCTACGACGAAATATAACATGTCTACAGGCAGTTCACTTGGGAATACAGGAATGGTATTTTAATCTTCATTCTCACCTTAAAGTATCCTCATTATTTCGTCAGACAAATTTCGGTGCTTAAATTGACAATTGCAGATAAGTGTAACATTACCAGTAAAATTATATTATTTCATTCGATTCGATTATTAAGATGATTGCATTACTTAGATCATATTGAAACAAGAATCCAATGAAACGAACTAAAATGAAAATAAAGAGAAACGAAATGATGATGAGTTATAGCATTTTGTTATTAGGCGTTTTCCTATTTAATTTGTTTATATTATTATTTACTCTTTTATTTTATATCAATCAAAAGACATATGGATGTGTTCGTTTATCATGCTAGTCCAACATGATTGAGATATTTTTCAATATATTATAACATGCTGCAATATTATTGTTCATTATCCTTTCTAACATGGGTTAATATTAAGCAATTTTTTCTGAAATGATTTTCCTTTTCATTTCCTTATGTTAAATTTGTAACAGGATCAAGCTTGGTGCCAACAATAATCTACACTTTGGTCCCGCTATTCGCTATCGCTATCATCGTGCTTATCGTGTGCTTGCTCTGTCGACGAAAAGGGAAAATAATCCTTTATCATATTTGATGCTGTTGTCAATTCCAGACTAATACATATGAACTACACTCAAATGTATCGTGCATTACAGCCAATTATCGCATTTCACTACCCCATAGGAAAAAAAACATTCGTTAGAATCGTACATATGTTTTCTAAAGTAGGCATATTAAATTTATGAGCGATTATTCTAGAATAAGTTGTTTGAAAGGTTATTTATATTTTTCGTCATGAATAGATATAACATCCACTATTTTATTCTGGGGTTATCCCGATAGACAGACCAAACAAAGAAATACATTTGATTTTAGAAAAGACGGCCCATGAGACCGACAGCAAAGAGATCGATCGACAGTCCATGAGACCGATACAAAATTGAATACTTGAGGTAAGATAGAGAGATAGAGAATTGTTTGCATTACGGTTTAGTAAACTCTCTGAATAGTGGCTAACCTCCTACTACTAATTTTATTCATCCGTTCTAATAAATTGCGACAATATCTTCATTATGATATTAGGCTCAAGCACGGGTCATCTCAAGGTATCGCCGCCTCCGGAAAGCTTCGGGAGAGTCCTGGAATAAAGGATAACCCGACATTTGAATTGCCCAATGTTCATGATCTCCGGAAGTCAGACGTTGTGGATTGTCATGACGGGAATGATCCATACATGGCCCTTACGACTCCCCATGATGGCCGTTCAGTCCAGGTATACCAAACATTAAGTAAGGTAATCTCACAGGGAGACGGATATGAGGTACCTGTAAATGGGGCCAATGGACAAACTGGTCCAGAGTATGGTAAGACCTTGCATAAGCTACAGGAACACCCCGAGACTGACTATGAGATCGCACACGAATACCCGGACATTACGAACAGTATAGTTGGAAGGAATAGTTCACGTAATGAAAGTCCCGTCCGTGGTCTTCAGGTACAACCTGAGACCGACTATGAAGCGATACACGAATACGAGGACCCGGGCATTATTGGATGAAATATTCCGCAGAATGAGAGTCACATAGATGGGCTTCAGGAAATGTCTAAGACCGACAATGTAATAACACAATGATACTAGTATGTGTTTGGGTTTAACATTAACAGTTTCTAAAGACAGGTTATTAAATTAGAAATTACCCAATTGAGACCAAATTATACAAAAATATACTCGAAGAAGAGATGTTAAAGTAGATATTCATTGATTTTAAAAACTAACTTTATTTTCACTATTGCAAAGTTGAAACTTTGATTCGACAGGTAATCAAAATTCAATGCTTGGAAACATTCGAAGTAATGATTATTATAAATTACAAAACGCTTAAATACAGCCCCGGCATAGCACCTGAAGAGCTCTCCGAACGCTGCTGAGATGTGTGAGATCACAGTATGGACATGACTTGCACAAGCAGACGATGTCCCATGACATCTCACACATTTTCAGTGCCTGTGTTTTCATCTTCTCTTGAGTTCTTTCTTTTACTTCACCACCGTCAGGCTAAATGTATAATCTATTGCCTCACTCTGAATCCCGCGCATGGTTTTATTTTGATGACAAATGCAGCGATACAAAAATAAAGGAATCTGTCGCTTTTAAACAAAATAAGACCCTATTGTATATTCAGCTGCACACACCGGGGTATGTTCGGCGTTTCAAGAGGGAACAAATGCCGTCCTTAATATCATTCCGGGGGTTTTCAATGTGGAAGTCTGGTTTCATTGATTGTTAATTAACCCCTATTCTGTGTATTTACAAGTAAAAGATCAGAATCGGGTCATATCCCCTTTTGAATGGTTTGACATGCCATTACATTTATATACACTAAACTCATTATAATTTGAGAAATAATAGCTTTGCAATTATATTCATTCTCTATGGGATGTCGTCTGCTTGGGCAGTGTTGGTCCATATAGTGACGTCATTAAAACATCGTTATTTTTCCGGCGAATCTCTCGTATATCCCAGCTGCTATGGAGGTGGTTGAATTTCTATTTTTTAATCACCCAATATGTAGTTGACCTAAAACTTGTCCGATGGCCATCTGTTAGCTTACCAGTTTCTAGTGATACATTATGCCTGGATTACATTTGGCCTGCGATTAGTCTACGGAGCCCGTATTCTGCCCGTATCCCCTTTTCCATGCGGCCTCTGTGCGGAGGCAGGGGGCGGCCGTGCGATTTTCGTTCGGATTCATGGGCTCCGCAGCCTTTACGATTTTGTTTCGTGAGAAGTTAAACAAATTTGAAAAACTCGTAAGCCCGTAGCCCGTATACATGTCGTAGGTGGCATTGCACAATCCCCGCACGGGCATCACCCGGAGGCCTCGCACTGATTGTGCAGCAAACGTACGATTTTTCGGTGAACACGGCTGTACGGTCACCGCGCCTTCTCCGCCCAACCTTTGCACGGAAGCTGCCCGGGCTCCGTACGATTTCCGTGCGGAGGCTGCGGAGACTGCACGGCTACTGCATTCAAATTGCACGATTTCCGTACAATCTCCGAGCAGCCTCTGTACGGATTTGCCCCGGCCTGCACCCGAGGGCCAATACAATAAATGGCACGATGCTCGTAGATAATGTAAACACAAACGTCGTAGCCCGTAGCCTCCTACGATGTCTACGAAAAATCGTAGATAATTTATCGTACGGCGCCCGGGGCAAATGTAATCCAGGCATTAGTTGACATATTTGTGATCTTCTTTGAATTTCACCTTTAATGCCTTAAAGCCATCCTTTGTTATCAAGTCACGAATGTTCAAGTCCTTATGACCAAATTTATGAATAATAATAATGATCACAAATTAATATTAATTGATAAAATTCATTATTTTTTGTAATTGAAAATTGATTACAATATTGTATATAGAATTCATGTACATACATGATTTAGCTAGAATAATTGTAATATTTGACTTGAGTGAGTGGCCTCGAGTCCCTGTTAACTAAAGTCTTTGCAATCGCAAAGATTTAAAAGAAGGATTCGATAAATATTATGATTTTGTCAACCATTTAGTTTTCAAATGAACATGCAAACTATTTCATTAAATTGTTTATACATGTATAAAAACCAAATAACAATGTCAAATTTCGGGGTTCTATCTGTAATCGAGTTTAGGTTGAAGTTGCACCTTTATATTCTTTTGTCATATTTGATTGAATAAAGTGATATTTATAAAGGTTACCTCGGTACAAGAATAGCTTCTGTGTATGAAAGACCGATTGCATGCATTTTCACAGAAGTCAATGAATATTGGTATATGGCATTACCATTTCATCAAATGTTTGATCTACAACTAAATTACATTCAAGGTAAACCGGTTTGAATTAGGGCCTTTGTCGAATACCTTTAGGTGCTAGATTTAATGTCATATATGTACGTGTATCGTTCTCAAGATACATGAATCGGGACAAATCAACTTATTGACATAGTTTACTTAAAATATCACAAAACTTGGTGAAGGTATTTATAATTTAGTTGTGAACTGTACATATTTCAGGATGTATTTTGAACATTCTCGCCATATTGTGTTGCCAGCTACTAAAACCAAACTTATATCAATGGATTTCGGCAAACTTGTACTTATGACTATAAATAAATAAATAAAAAAAATGCAATACATTTTCAATAATTTATTGCATTTTACCCCGGTTCCCACATAACAAAATCCTCTGTGAGCCCATGCATGCCTTGAGCCATAATGCATGGCAGTCCAGAGGTTTCTTTATGTTGGGGACCGGGGTAAAATGCAATAAATTATCGAAAATTTATTGCATTTTCTGTGTTTGTTATTATTTATGGAAACTGCCCCCTACCCTAGCCCCCGCTGCGTACAGTCATGGTTCAGTGACAAAGCAATGGCCTCGTAACTGTGAGGCCCCAGGATCAAAACCATGTCGATGTGCTTTATTAGTGCCCTTTTGTGGGGCATTAATCCTCATTACTGTCATTTATGACTTAAGGGCGCAGGTCCCCTAGTTGACTAGCATAGTAGCATACACATGCTTTAGCAGTCACGCAAAACACACATTGTCAAATTATTATTCAATAAAATCTGAGAATGTATACTATTATCTAGACCTGTTATTTTCAAATTATTTTTAAATGATTCCGTAAATTGGGGTAAAACTAAAATATTCCAACTATATGAGCGACAGTGTAATAACAATGATAATAATGACGATGTTTTCCTTTTTGCCCGTATCTGCCAGCTTAGCACTCGTGTCACATGTTACAAATAAGAAACATAAGCAATTACTGACTGGTTAAATATTGTAACACACTGTAGAATAAAACTGTCTTTAGTATATTTTTTGTTTGGTTTCATTGAGAAAGGTAATGATGCTTTGATTTCGACTGAACAACAATTATATTTTTCTGGAATACTCAAATCTTATCAGGGCTACAGCCTTCTAGCAAGCCTGTACAATACACTGATAAGACCTCAAAAGCAGTTATTTAGAAAGCTGCGAGTCAGAGCATACAGATCGGTGTACCCCTCGGCACCACCAAAAAAAGTGTGAAAGGAGCTCAATAAGGGAGTTTACAGATACAATCTGCGCATGGGCAGATAAAGGTCATTTGTACCAAAAGGGTAAAACCCACCAGAGATGAATACTGGATATGCGCTCATGAAAGTTATGTAACATTATTCATTTATGCACCAACGGTATTCTTTTCAAGAGGGCAAAAAAAAGGTATTCATGAAGCACATCTAGGACTTTGGCAGTTATTATTCTAATATGCTCAAAGTGGAACTTCTCCATGTGTAAAACATCTGTGGATATTTGGGGTCATTTGTACCATGTGCTATCTGTAAACTCCCTTATTATCCTGTTTTTGCACTGCGCTTGACCTCTTTTGTGAACTCTGAGCTCGTTCCCAAAGCATTTACTCCTTTCAACCTTATCTCCTGACTGTACTACAACAATGGATTGTAGAGACTGACATTCAAAAGTGATAATAAGAGATCCACATTGAGTAAACAGCAGGGGAAATCGGGTATGTGGTTAGGGGAATTCCCGTTCGTCATTGTGATATGATAGTCTCTTAGCCATGCATTCATGATGAGCGTTTATAGTTTTATACTCTAGCTTTCGGATGGTTAGAGGAGGGAAAGGTGTGGGGTGTGCCATAGCTTATTTTTGGTCGGTGTCATGGTGAAATAAAGTTCATTATGGCAAATGAATAAAACCCTTGGTACAGCCACAGTGATGATCTTAGTACCGAGATTTATTCAAGCAACAGATCGATAGCCGTCGATAGCCTACATTGAAAACCACTTCCTTAAAAACGAGATTTCCATATATTTTCAAACTGCCACGGTGACCGCTTTCTTTGCTCATGTTTCAAAATACCATCTCCCTTAACCAATTGGATAATGACATAGGTACGATATTGTCTTTCAAGATACTGTGAAATAACGCGAGGCATATTCTTTTACAAAACTTTGATTCTAAGTGCATTTTTGCAAGGGCAGTCCGAGGAATATTTTAGAATCTAGTTGTCATACATGTATCGTTTTATTGACTCAATTTCCTAAACATCACGACTAATGTGTGTGATCGGAGAGATGGGACCATAGACGTGCCCTGGTTGGACACAATACCTTTTATAAAACCCAACATGCCCGAAAAAAGTGTGATATGCTAGCCTATTATAACAGTCGGATGGTATACAAAGATTCTTTTCATATGATTATTCTATTCATTATGAAATGGGGTCTTCGCGCGCACAGAAGAAGCAGACAGAGTAAATACACTCGTTTAGTCATTCACGTTATACTTGAGAAAAGAAAGCGTGCTTTGAGGAAGTTCAATTGTATAATTACAGGCAAATGCACACAGTTGACATAAACGCATTCGATTGATGTGCGATCAGTTCTTTCACGGTACACAGTGTGTGAATTACAAACAACATAAAACTTTATAAACATGAATTGCATTTCACAGGGCAGCAGGTCAAATATTTCGTTATCTGTTACAATTGATTTGAGTTCAACAGTTTAGGCTTGTTTATCTTCGGGGAAAGGACATATATCACATTCTAAAAGAACAAACAAATGTATGATATCTGCGATTATAATTATTGCCATTTACCTGCGGACAAATTGGAAACTTCTTCCAACACATCCAGATCTGAAGCAGTGATACATTGAAGGAGAGGGAAAGTTGAAACCTTTCATTTGTCTCTATGAATTATGTCACAGAGAATTTTAAACAATGGATCTAAAACTGGTTTGTCACTACATCCTCCTAGTCATCTTCATTTCGGCTCAAACATCATCGGCAATGGAAACATATGGTGAGTGAGCTTTTGCATACATCTCTATTTTTGTTTCATGACACTTATATTATGACTCTCAGCCTTACATTATATATCTGACGCTATTCCTTAAATAACTGTGTATTGTTTTAGCTTTGCACTGTTTGATGCGTAGATGCTGCTTAGCGTTTGCTACTTGTTTTCATATATTTTTGATCTGGAAATGTACATGTGCGTATTTTTTGCAAATTTCACAGTTTTCTTTGTTTATGTTTACCTCAGCCAAAATATGCTAATTCGTCTGTTCAAAATGTACTGGGGAAACTCTTATTTAGAGTGTCCATTGGTTTGATTTGATTCTATAGAAAATGAGTAATAGGCGAAACAGGATTCTTATCATTAAATCATTTCAACTTGTCACGCATTTTTCCTAATTACTGAACAACAAAAATTTGAAATATAGAATAAAAAGGAACATACGGTATTAATTATAAACCATATACGTATAATGACTAAAGAAACATGATTTTATTCTCTTCTTTGATAATCGTTTAGATGACCTCTATGTCGGATGCTTCGTAGATCGCATGAGTGATCGAGTCCTGTCAGATCCACTGTTAATATCTAATACCACGACAATCAAGCTGTGCATAGATTACTGCACAGGATTGAATGACATTGACTCTGCTTACGCTGGGCTAGAGCTTGCGAATGAATGCTACTGTGGGGTTGTTGGTACGAACTACGGTCGACTTGGAGTGGCAAATGACAGTGAATGTAACTACCGGTGTGCGGGGGATATGACTACTATTTGTGGGGGCTATGACAGAATTTCTATTTATAACGGTAAGTTCTAGGACTGTCAGGACCAAAAGTGACTTTCCATTCTAGACCAACATACTTAACCTATGTTATGCAAACAGTGCAATTCGGTCAAATATCTTTTCTCCATGAGCAATGTTGACGGTAGATCAGTCCCATGAATTAAATATCGGTTTTTGAAATAGTGCAATAACCTGACTTGGACATTACCTGCATGTACAACTTTTGTGTGATGAAAGTGATGTTATATAAGCATTAAAACAAATATATATTGTATACGCTATTGACACACGCTTCTTGTAGCCAAGGTCAGGTGGGCCCAGCCATTAAGGACCCTAGGGTGTTGAGGGAGGAGACGGGGGGGGGGGGGGGGGGTAAGGGCACAGTTAATGTGATTTAGGAACTTTGAACGTATACGATGAGGAGGAATGCCCCCGTGCGTACCATGTATCCACGCATCTGCCCTATAAACAAGTAACAATCCTTTTGGGCGATAGTGCATTATTAGTACTGAATCTGTTTTATTACTATTGCGGGGTTTTGTAGACGTAGAACATTACACGTTGTCTTTTACATAAACTGGTATAAAGCTTTATTACTAATTATATGCTAGTTTGGGATGATATATAAAGGAAACATATCGCCAGTTAAAGATCTTTGGTTCTGCTTTCTTTGATATCCAGTCTTATAGTTGTGTTCAGCTATATCATACCCCAGAAACTTATATAAATTCATTTTCCCACCACATCTAACGCTTCTAATATTTTGCAGTTTCACCGATTAGATCTCCAACAACTACTGAAACCTTTTCAAGTTCATTGATAGCAACTTCACACGAAGCATCGACAGCATTTGAAAAAACAACAGAAGAAATCAATGAAAGCACAATTCCAATATCAACACGTTCTACATCAGGTAAGTAGATGCTAGGTGGGATAGATAGGTTTTCGCTAGATAGACGCGACAATACTTATACCAAAATTAGTGAAAGATTTACAACGACAAGCTCCTATTCGAGTATTGCGATTATTACTGACTTTGGTCAATGCACTTTCTTTACATGCTGATAAGATAGTGCAGGGTGCCGTTGATATGTAAAAACACAGATAGTGGGGAAAAAGCTGTTACTAATATTTTCTATTATTATAAAAGACAATTAATTTTATTAATTAATGACTTGATTTTACACCAATTAATCGACTTGTTCTTTTTCCACCTCCTGTTATGAAAACAAGACAAAAATAAATATATAATAGTCAATGAAAATAGAGAAACTATTTGACAAATCAATGCAAGCATGCCATATATTTCTCACCATCACTCCACCCCTTCCCCCTCTTCCTCTCTCTTCCTCTCATTCCCTGCTATCCCCACACCTCTCTCTCTCTCTCTCTCTTTCACTCTCACCCCTCTCACTTTCTGCCCCAACCCCCTCTCTCTCTGTCTCTCTCTGTCTGTCTCTCTCTCTCTCTCTATATATATATATATCTTTTTTTCTTCTCTCTCTCTCTCTCCTGTATCTCTCTTCATATCTCTCCACGCTATCGCTCACTATCTCTTTCTCTCTCCCTCTTCTTAGAATTACATACATATAGCACACCTGCTTAATAAAGTTGTATCTAGTTTGGGTCTCATCCCCACAGGGAATCTAAAAAATAAAGGTCAAATCATTAATTTTTATTTTAAAATCTTCCATAAAATTCTTGTATCACACTTCTACTTGGTCAATCCGGCTATCATAAAATTACGATTCTATGCACCTGATTATATTTCAAAAAGATTCCACAACCCTTGTTGGCGTACAGTCTTCTTTGATGTCGAGTCTTCAGCCAGTTTCAGGCGACAAAAGCAACATTGGTATATACTCTGTTCTTTAAACAAAGTTTGTAAGAATTTGTTTTTAATTTTGGGAGGATCATTGTGGGGAAGACAAATTATATTACAATCCATCTCTAAAACTTTTAGAATGGCATTTCGAAATTCGATAGGGCTCTTTTATAAATGTTTGCTTCCTTTTTCCCCCTCAGAACAGATAAAGATAATTTGAGCACCTGACTCACTTTCACTCCATATAGTTCTATCATGTTTTTTTTCCGTCATCTTTCGGTTCAATTATTTGCTGCATTTGCATTTTTTCATTTTCCATTTGTATTCTATTTTACAGGATTATATGCAGGTGCTGGTGGAGGAGGCGCATTTCTTCTGATACTTATCATCATAATAATTGTTGTCGTCACATGTAGGCACAGGTAAGCCTATAGTAAGAATAAATCTAATCTCAACATTATAAATGTTGTGAAAAAATTATCTAAAAAAAAAATGAAATTACACAATGTATTGAAAACTGCATATGCACATAGATGCTCGGTAAATATATGAGTTCAGAACAACATCAAACAAAAGAAATAAAAACAAAGCACAAGAGAATAAAGATCAGCGTAAAAAGTGTTGTTTGGTCAAATTGTCTCAGTTCTCCAGTTTTACCTTCGCTGTCCACAATTTCCACATAATTTCGTTTTGGGGGATAGTCTGTAAGCTAACTCCGCCATTTCTAGTGTTACTACACCTACCATTATACACTTTGATGGCATATTTGTTGGTAATCGAGCTTATAGACTTATTCATAGAACATGTTTATCTGCTGTCTGGATAATGGTTTCGATTATCACACACATAAACACAAATACAAAATACATGTAGAAAATCTTAAATTGTGGAAGAGATCGTTCTGCTTATGACGTTACCTGGTCCATGAACACCGGACTACAAAACACCTCCTATAGGGGCGGGACTTAATGTTGACAAGGTAAACTGAATAAATAGTTCTTACAACGTGCCTTATATTTTAAATAAAAACCTCTTATACAAAAATAATAGACCTTTTATATGTTTTCGTTGTTTATTGTGGGGAGGGAAGGAAGCACCTGGCCTGTTCAATGTACCCTTAGATCCGCCTTTATGTTTTCATGACATGTATTTTACCCCATTTTCGATCCTCTTCTAATAGAAATAAAGAGAAGCGATCACGCGCTACTGACCATCCATTAACAACGATGATTCCTACTAAGGACGACAATAAAGCACGTAATAGACCTGCTGACGAGGAAGAAGATCCTTGTTATGAGAACAAGAGTGCAGAGACGGAACGTGACTATGAGAACATGACCGTGGACAATAACGAACTAACAAACATGAACTCGAAGAAGATATCTACCATGAAAGAAGCAACACACGACCCCACAGCTCTATATGCCATGCCTGACCTATCGGCTAAAACCTCATCTCGACCTAAGACGTACACCTCGCCACCAAATGACACAGATGATCCGTCATTGATGTACGCTATGCCAGACAGAAGAGCTAAGACTGTGTACTCGAGCAACGGGAAAGCAGCGCTGGGGAAGGATAGCCTCCACGCGCTGTACGCCACTTCCACGAAAAATCGCTTGGAGCCGATCGGTATGGAGGCATCGACAAATGGGGAGGGCTTGTACGCGCTACCAGACGAAAACCCACGTGACCACGTGACCCAAAATGGCGCCGGAAAGCGTGATGATGTAGAAGCCATGTACGCCATGCCAGATAAATCACGACGGGGCAATGATGTTGATAACACTGTAATGATAGAAAATGATATCTACACATAGAATGTCATATGAAGTAAAGAGCTGAGGGGTAATTGTTTTGCTGTTTCTATTCTACATTTTGTTGAAATAAAAAAAATTATGTCCTTTTAAATGCAAATCCGCCCACATCCACCCAAATGCAAACACACAATATGTTGCCTTTGGGTTAGTAACGATAGAGGAATACGAGTTAAAAATGGAAAATAACATATTATCTTCTTCTCCTTTTTTTTGCGAATGTCTTTGATAGATAACCAGCTAGGATGAAATATTTAGCAATGATATTTTTAGGGATGGAAATGTGGAATGTATAAACCTGCCCTTCATTGAAAAGGATATATGTTGACGGCCCTTTCCTAAATATGTATCTACACAACAAATAACAATATATATATATATATATATATATATATATATTATTTACAACAAAGAAAAAGTTAGCGAGGGGATTAGAGGCGATTCAAACTTTACTAAATAAATATGTAAAAAATATTAAGAAAAGTGATGTCTATATGAATGAAAATAAATTAAAATGTATACAGATTTGTTCAATCATGGTGAATTGTGCTTCTTTTTCATTGAAAAATATTTTACTGTACAAAATAAAATATCTCTGAACTTGTATTTCACGATTATAATGCCTTTAACTTGGATAACAGAGGGAGATTGATTTGTATTTGATCATAGTAAGGATGATTGCATGCCCTGACAAAACATGCATCGCATCTTGTATACCTGTGAAAAATTGATTGGCTTTGTAAATTCAGCTAAGAAAAATAATCAGCATTTTATGTTTTCCTATAATAGGTGGAAGGGCGAATGAGATGTGTTAATATGTTTGTCGTAAAATATATCAGTTGTATTGACAAAAACGACTTTTTACCTGAATAAAACCTGGACCATGCACCGATGTAATAGTATCAAGGATACACATGTAAAGTGAGGACATAATGTTTTTAAAAGGACAACCCTTTTGTACAGAATATATCTACAAAGGAATACAAATACTCACATAATAGACTTCAACTAAAAAGAATATGTGTATAATTATGTACCATTATAATATCTTGTATTGTACAGTAAGGTAGAATTATATGTTATCATTGCAAGGATGTTGCATGTTTTAACAAAAACTTGACTGCATCCTGTGTAAGGGCGAACAATTCCATTGGTTTCCTTAAATTTGTTAACGAACAAATCTAAATATAGTGTTTTCCTTATAATTAATGCAAGGACAATACGGATTTGTCAATACGTATAAACATGAAACATATATGTATTACTGAAAATGAGACTTTACACATGATAGAATGCTGCCCAATTAATGATACAATTGCTAATGTGAGATGTAAATACAAGTTGAATCATGCTGTTTAAAGCCCCTCTGCACTAGTTTGGCATGGAGGGATAACACCTCCATGCAAAGTCACTGGCAGGTGGTTAACTCATCAAATCAAAATCAAAATCAAATCATATAAGAAAAAGGGCATCATGGGGGACCAATGGTAACCGATTAGGCTTTGTGTGCTATGTAGAGGGCGCAATCAGCTATAAGTGATGCAGTAGTGCTTTAACGGACAGCTCTTTCGTAGACAGAAAAGTATATCTAGAAAGAAGGTTAAAACAGTTACATTATACACAACAAGCGTGATAAAATGTTGCACCATCCCTCGATGAAATAGATATATTAAGAATATTAAACTGTTAATGTGAGATTGCATGTTTTTAAAGCACAACCTTTTAGTTAAAAAAAGTCTAGAAAGCAGACCAAAATACATACATTATAAAAAACAAATGAAAGAAAATCTGTGTATGTACGTACCACAATAATGTCTCGTATTGCTTATGCCTAAGTCACATATAAACCGGGCCCCGTACGATTTTCCCTACCCGGCGGCTTGCCGTGGATTTAGAGACCGTACGGGAACCGTCCGATTTTCATTTCTACGGCATGTGTGGTCACATATTCTGCGGCGCCCGGGAGGTGCCCGTAGAAAATTGGTCGAGTGAAATGCAAGGCGCCCGTAAGGGTGCCGGCAGGGTGCCGGCAGGGTGCCGACCGAGTGCCGACCGGTAACCTTACGGGCTCCGTCCGATGACCAGGTGTACCGATGGGTCCCGGAAGGTGCCCTGCCGGGGCCCGGCCAGGGTCCTCAAGGCGCCCGGCCGGATGCCGTGCGGTGACTGAACTACAGAGCGAGTCAGAAAAATTGTCCCACTTTTTAAAAGTTGTATTGTTTGAAGTATGAATATTTAATCATGGGTTTCATGATATATCTTGATAGAGCATGATCCTCCTAATACATTTAGGTACCATTTTCATTTGAATCTCTGCATGCATCACTGAATAAAATATCCAGAAATGGACAATACTAAATTGAAATTGAATTGAAATTGAATATCAGACAATCTTTACAAGACTGCCAGATCTCACTTGCGCCAAGTTACTGGGTGAGGAATAAAACAGTGCATTGAACAAAGGCAGTCAGACACGCGTACACGCACATGCACCCACACACACACACACGCACACACACACATACACACACACACACACACACGCACATGCACACGCACATAAATGAGCATTCCATTCCCGACAATGCCCACCCAAACTGTTACTTTTTGTCGGGAATTCTTGTTATCGTACGAAAAGTTGAGTGGCTGCTGTCCTCTTGGTGCGTATTGGCGGATGTTGTGCTTCATGATGATGATGATGATGATGATAATGATGATGATGAAGATTAAGATGATGACAATGATGATGATGATGACATGATGGTGGTAGTGAATGTGGACAAAAGGGAAAGATTTTTATGGTTATGCCACTTAAACATTCAGTGATCTTGATAAAAATCAATGCTCAATCACAAAAGGTGTAAGTATGAAACAATTGTCACCGTGTGTGTTGTGTGTGCGTGTGTGTGTGCGTGTGTGCGTGTGTGTGTGCGTGTGCGTGTGTTTGTGTATTTGTGTCTGTCTGGCTAATTGGATAATTGAAAAAAACTGGCTGTCTTTGTTCAAAACATTATTTTATTCCTCACCCAGCAACTTGGCTCAAGTGAGATCGATCTGGCAGTCTTGTAAAGATTGTCTGATGTTCAGTCATGCATGCAGAGATTCAAATGAAAATGGTACCTAAATGTACTGGGAGGATAACTCTATCAAGACATATCATGAAACTCATGATTAAATATTCATACATTTTTTCTGACTCACTGTGTAGGTGTCCTCTGGTATCCGCATCTCCTGTATTTAAAACTGCGTTGTACATTTCGAGATGCCGCCGTGAGGGACCCGCACGGGCAATATTCATTTTAAATGGCCCCCGGACGGCAGACGCCTATTGTTGTGCATATCACCCGGGGCTCTTGAGGGGCCCGTGAGGGCGCCGTAGGGTACACGTACGGAACCCTTGAGCACCGCAAGGCGCCCGTAAAGATTTTTCATGAGAATTGACCCCCCAAATCGTGAGGGGCCCGTCCGGGCACCGTCCGGAGCCCGCACGGGACCCGTAAGGTGCCCCACGGGCCCTTTACGGGCTTTCTACGGGCTAACGGTCAGATAAAAACGCCGGGAGAATTGGGAGCAGCCGACTCAGCACCACGGCGCCCGTACGGCTTAGAAAACTGTCCCGGCGCCCGTAGGAACTTGACGGCAGCCGGCCGGACACCGGCCGGAAATTCCCAAAATAACTGTTTTTACTCGCCGTACGGGCCCCGGAGTGTATATGTGACAGAGGCATTAGCAATCAGGTAGAATTATATTTGATCATTGTAAGGATGATAGCATGTTGTAATCGAACTTCCACCAAATCATGTCTAACGGCGCAGAAAAATGATATAGTTTCGTATTTTAAGTTTGTGAACAAAAATAAAATATGATGAATAAACCGTTCTCTTAGAATCTGTGCCTGGGCAATTGGGATGAGTAAACATGTATAAAAATGGTATGTAGGTAATTTTTGTGTGTGAAATAGAGACGTTTTCATATGGGTAAATGTATTCATGCTGCTATACATAGATGATATCGATTTTCTTTTACTTTAATGTAATAAGAACATAGGTTTATACATTATATTCAATACAGATATATTACTCCCATTTACAATGCGAAGATTTAACAATGATTAGCTTGTGCTGACACTATCTTTTATTTTAAGGAGTATGTACCAAATGATTATCACACCAATGAATGCATTTTTTAACATATTAAAGTACAGTGCTATAAATATATATTTCATAGTCCTACAGGATGAAGGAAGACCTTATCCTGGTTCCTATCTATCACATGAAATATCATATTTTTCTCAACATTTATATAATAAAATTATGATATTTATATTTATCTTTTCAACAGCATCATATTTCCTTTATTCAATGTGAGCACGGTATTAACTGGATTCCTATACAAGTAGAAACAAATTGAAGTGTATACGTTAAACGGGAATAGTGTGTTATATTTACAAGCCTAATGTATGCTGCATCTTATATATGGTAAATAAATCTTCTTTAAAAAGTTTAATTTGTACACTGGTATACAAGGAGAATGATAACATTTGTACATAATTTCATGTTTATGATGCACACATCAAGCATTTAATAAATTGTTGCTGTTAATTCTCTTTTCCTGTGTTTATTTACAGTATTATCTATCTACATATTTCATTTCTTTATTGTGTCCATATAGGATAATTGTTTATATTTACATGAACATGAACAATCTTGCTTTAACATATGAACATAGGAACAACATATACTTGACATTCATAGGGCTCTGTTTTAGTATACATTTGATATAATATACATGGTCATGATGAATATACTTTTAAATACTCTTTCTTCTTCTTCTTCTTCTTCTTCTTCTTCTTTCTTTCTTTCTTCTTACATACCCTCCATTCTCTTTTATTCTTATATGCTCTAATCTGAAGTAGGTATTTTGTTTAAAAAATTATTCCTTTGATATGGTATAACAGTAGGGGTACAATAGTAAAGTAAGTATACTGAAACAATATATATATTCGTGTAACATGTCAATAGTGTAACATGTCAATACGACTCAACATGGACTCATTTGTGATTTTCTATGATGCACATTGGATAAAGGCCTAACATTATTATAACGCTGTTCGGTCGGGTTAAACACAACACAGGCCAAACACATCATCTGATTGTATTATGTACAACAATGACTGTACTACAACAATACATTGTAGAGGCTGACGTTCCAAAGCAATAATCATAGATCTACAGTGAGTAAATAGTGCCAGAAAAATCGGCTAGTCACTGAGAATGGGGAAAATATTTTGAAAAATCAATGTAAAGCACGCCAAAGATTTGTGGCTATGAGAATTCCCTTTCGTCATTGTGGTATGATGTTGAAATAGCTATGCATTAATGGTGGATGTATGTAGCGTTATTCTTTAGATTTCGGATGGTTAGAAGAGGGGAAGGTGTATGATGTGACATAGATTATTTTTGATCGGTGTCATGATGAAAATAAATCCATCATGGCAAATAAATGGAACAAACGGCAAATAAAATAAAAACTGGTACAACCAAAGTGACGATCTTAGTACCGAGATTTATCCACACAGCCGATGGCCTAATTTCATATCAATATGTGAAATGTGATTTCCCTGTATTTTTAAATTGGCACCACTTTCTTTTCTCATGTTTCAAGATACCATCTCCCGTAATACTTTGGATAATGTCATATATAAGATAGCGTCTTAATAAAATTTAAAGAGTAGACAAAGATTTAAAATGGTTTATTGACAGGCTGACAAAATGTAGGTCAAGAGGTTGTTTACATTTTTGAGGGAAATTCACGCGCTAGGAAATGTAATACTTTGTATTACATTGGAAGGAAATGTACAAGCGTATGTACGCTTATCAAGCAAGCGCGGAAAACACCGCCAGCAAATTAAAAATAGCACGAAGGGGCTTTCATTCTAGTTATGGCTTTCATTTTTAATGGACAAGAAGAAAAATTTACGGAGTCTAAAACATTATTAGAGGATTTGGATTAATACTAAAGTTAGCACTGCACTGGAATAATTAGTTGTGATATATAACGCTGAATTATTTCTTCTCGTGAGCGACCAGCGGGATTATACTCGGGTTTTGGGCTGGCCTTTGTCGTTGGGCCTGATTAGAAAGGAGAGTCCATATCATTATTTTGGCCTGGTCGCACATCACACAGTGGCATCACGGCATAGGCGGGATCGAATGCTGCGTTTCACGGACGTGGCCCAGTCACCGGCAGTGCACCACATCGCCGGGTGAGTCTCTCTTTAAGGGAATCGAAAACTGATCCGAGGGGAAACGGTTGCACCATTTCAATACACGAAATTGAGGCGGGTAGTTGTCCCGTAAAGGCGGTCCTTAGATATTTGAAAATGCGCCCGGGAAGTGGGGAGGCTTTCTTTTGCTCATATGGTTCACTTCCCCTCACCAGGCATGAGTTCAGTGCCTTGATAAAGAGATGCATGTCATACAGGGATATGTTGGCGGCGAAGTTTTCCTCCCATTCTTTTCGTATAGGTGCGGCTACAACCGCTGCTATGGCGGGCTGCTCGGACGCCCAAATACAGCACATGGGTCGATGGGCTTCCTCCGCGCAACGCAGATATACTGATATGGTTGTTTAAATATGAGCAATGTTGCAAAGTACCGTTGGGGTTGATTTGAATTGATTTGATTTGATTCGCCAGGTATACGTACAAAATATAACAGAGTGAATGATGAGGTTAACGTGTCCGGGGCCAATAATGTAAGGGTGAGGCCGCATACACAGGAATGAATATATGTACAACACAGAGAGGAATAAGTCCCTCGCCTCGAGAGGTTAAATAAGCTAATAATAATAATAGCAATAATAATCATAATGGTGCTACAACATGAAAATGAAAACGAAGTCAAGCAGACAACAAACATACATGCAGAACAAGAGCAAGAAAATACAATGGGATTTCAAGTTCACATTAATGCATGTTCTTTGGAATACAAAATGCTGCCCAGTCCTCTTTTCTTATTTTGTCCACAGAACAAATATGGATAGTAGGCGACTCTATCCTTTTCTGGGCCCATCGCAGGGCGGAGCGGACTGGCTGCGCCGATATGGATTTGGGGACGGTCATCCATTGGGCTGGAAAGCGGGGCCTTCGCTTGGACCAAACAAACGCATGGCTAGAGTCGATTACCAGTGGCCTGACGAAGCCGACCGTTTTAGTGTTACACGTGGGCACGAATGACATAGAGGGATGTTCGAATAGGGCGATGGCGAATGCGGTGAACAGATTAATCACATCGAACACTGAGACGACAATAATATGGTCTGACATCCTAGAACGGGTAGAATATAAATGCTGTAGTCTGGAAGAGCAGAAAAAATTAGACGATAGAAGGAGGGCCACGAACCCGGCCCCCCCACTCAGTGTTATTTAGGGTACGCGTATGCTTGTACCCTCTTTTTGAAAAGACCCCCTATCTGAGCACTGCCAACATTTCCGAACCCCCCTTTCGCGGGCTTTTCGCGGGCTTTTCACGGGCTTTTCCTGCCTTGAAGACCCCCCTAAATCCGGAACGCTGCTCAATGTACCTCCCTATCTCAGGACATGCAGACACCCCCCCCCCTCTCATCTCAGATAAGCTGTCATTACTGGTTGGCACTTCTTCAAGTTCAAGTTCTTCTTCTTGATCATTTTGAAGCACAATTTTGTTTAGGGCTTCAATATTACACCATATCACAGACACTGATAACATGAAGGGCCTTGCATCTCAGATTTAACATTGTTAAACGATCCCTTTAATACACAGCCAGGAATACTAATGCAGCGGTGTGTGAATTAGGGTAGCCTACACTACAGTACAAAACTACATACTAGGTCTAGATTCAAGTCCCACATATTCATTTTCATGGGTGTAGGAAAATGAGTTTGAAAGTGTTATTATTACGATCAAACTATAGGGCAAACTACTCACCTGAATGTGCCACCCTGTGAGCCACAGGTAGACAGCCACAATATCCACAACGAGGAGACTGTGGGTCCTGCTCAAAGACGTCCCAATCATGACAATTTTGGCAGGGCCCACGCCTCATAGCCCATCTTGATGCCCGGCGCCCCGGCTTGATGCCGAGCCTAGCCCGATATGCATGATGAGCGCGCCGTACAGACTATACGTTCTGTTGTTATCTCTCTCTCTCTCTCTCTCTCTCTCACACAGATTTTGAGAAGTCCGTACTGCCCCTGTACTGGGACGAGAGTGCATGGGACTCAATGTTTTTACTTTTCATAATGAAATAATCCTGAATGAGCTTTCAAAACTAGCAGGAATTTCTGAAATCTGATCGCGGGATTTCATCAATTTTTCTATGTTCAACTTCAAGATTTTTTATAACCCCCTTTTTTAATTACAAAGAGATGAGAGAAAAACACCCCTTTTTTAAAGAAATCTCCGGGTGAAAGTCAAATACACCCCCTTTTTTTTACATTTCTCGGGCCGGACTTTGTCGCACGAAAAGTACCCCTTTACCGGACATTTTGGCAACACGCATGCGGTCATTTCCAAACCTGAGTGGGGGGGCCGGGGCCACGAACCGATACGCTCGCGCCTTGGCCGGCAGGAATGGGGGAAAGGCCATTCCACACCCCGACATAAGGCATAAGGATAGGGCTTTATATAGGCCGGACGGATTGCATCTCTCCAATGAGGGTTTGGACAGGTTTATCACTGACCTGAAGGAGGGCCTGTCCTATCTCGGTTCATCCAAGTAGTTAAACAATGATAATGTTACAAAACACGTTGTTTGTTCTTATATTTCAATGTTCTTATAGTTCAGTGTTCTTATATTTCAGCGTTTTTATATTTCTGTTCGGGTAGCAAAGTAAATCCCGCAAAAAAGTTTGAGTCCGGCACCGCAAGATCATGTTTTTGTTGTTGGGATAAGAGTGCCTTATTTTGGGAGTAACAAAGTTGTGGAGAGTAAATAATGGTTATATGGGGCAGGTTTAGGTGGACATTGGTAAATGACCAGTTTTGCGAATGCTTCATTTCGAAATGGGCATTAACGGTTTAGTCACTTCTTTGAGGGGAATGAATTAGGCATAATGATGTGCCGGTGTTGTAGAGATAAGTTTATTACGATACTCTGTAGTCTGTTAGAGGGTTATAAATTAGCTAAGGGTGAAAAACTACATGCCTGTACATGTACATTGGTTAATTTGGCCAATTGAAATGTAAATTCCACCAAAGTGTAAATAGTTAAGCATAGATATTCCCTTAGTGCACAGAAATCGTTCATTACAACAAGTTAATACGCGTCAGGGGACAAAACCTAATGAGGTATGACGTATTTGTTTTCATTTACATACAGCCAATCAGAGCCCATTGGTGGTACTGATTAATGAATATTCATATAACTATCACGAGTTGACCTTATTCGCATACGCGCAATGTAAAACAGATTAAACCAATTAGCGCGTAGTGTGCACATTGCATAAATAATGGTTATATGGGGCAGGTTTAGGTGGACATTGGTAAATGACCAGTTTTGCGAATGCTTCATTTCGAAATGGGCATTAACGGTTTAGTCACTTCTTTGAGGGGAATGAATTAGGCATAATGATGTGCCGGTGTTGTAGAGATAAGTTTATTACGATACTCTGTAGTCTGTTAGAGGGTTATAAATTAGCTAAGGGTGAAAAACTACATGCCTGTACATGTACATTGGTTAATTTGGCCAATTGAAATGTAAATTCCACCAAAGTGTAAATAGTTAAGCATAGATATTCCCTTAGTGCACAGAAATCGTTCATTACAACAAGTTAATACGCGTCAGGGGACAAAACCTAATGAGGTATGACGTATTTGTTTTCATTTACATACAGCCAATCAGAGCCCATTGGTGGTACTGATTAATGAATATTCATATAACTATCACGAGTTGACCTTATTCGCATACGCGCAATGTAAAACAGATTAAACCAATTAGCGCGTAGTGTGCACATTGCATAAATAATGGTTATATGGGGCAGGTTTAGGTGGACATTGGTAAATGACCAGTTTTGCGAATGCTTCATTTCGAAATGGGCATTAACGGTTTAGTCACTTCTTTGAGGGGAATGAATTAGGCATAATGATGTGCCGGTGTTGTAGAGATAAGTTTATTACGATACTCTGTAGTCTGTTAGAGGGTTATAAATTAGCTAAGGGTGAAAAACTACATGCCTGTACATGTACATTGGTTAATTTGGCCAATTGAAATGTAAATTCCACCAAAGTGTAAATAGTTAAGCATAGATATTCCCTTAGTGCACAGAAATCGTTCATTACAACAAGTTAATACGCGTCAGGGGACAAAACCTAATGAGGTATGACGTATTTGTTTTCATTTACATACAGCCAATCAGAGCCCATTGGTGGTACTGATTAATGAATATTCATATAACTATCACGAGTTGACCTTATTCGCATACGCGCAATGTAAAACAGATTAAACCAATTAGCGCGTAGTGTGCACATTGCATACGCGCGCGCCAGTCGTTGAGAGCCGTTGGGAGGTCATAAGGAATGAATATTTATGAAGTGATCACGCGCTAACCTTATGCGACATCATACTCTAACGATAGTTATCCAATCAGCATCGCGTATTACAATTGTTGCACGCGCATGCTATTGTGTGATCACCTATGGCATGGGCAAAATGGCCTTGCTAGCTAGTCGGATTGACAAGGTTTATGGTTATTGACAAGGTACCTATGGCGAATTTTTGAAAATTGCCACGAAATTTCTCATGAATATGCATAAGGATCTGTTGCAACTACCTATGTAGGTTTTTTGTGAATGAACAACGTGTCGACAGTGAAACGCCCCGCCAAATTTGGAAATCCGGTTGGAAATATTCCACCTCGCGTCAATGTGAAAACGCGTGTTGTGGCAGGCTAATTGCCCTAGAAAGTGCCCTGTAAGCTATTTTTCAACTCGAAAGGTACCTATGTAAACATTTCACAAAAGTAGACAAATTTGGCATCTATAGCAAGTCTTATACCTGAATTTTCATTAAAATCGGGTTTTTTTTTTTTTTTTTTTTTTGTACATCAAGATATATTCGGGGAGATATGAGCTCGTAAAATGGACAGTGTGTGTAAAAGCCCATACCTGATTGTGCGCCCTTTTGTGGTGCGTTTTGAATACGCTTGGCCTCTATGGAGATGTCCCTCAACTTATTGTAATGTGATGACAACGTTGTGATTTGGCGGCCGATCATATATAAATATATTCTCGTTTGGCGGTAATTTGTCAAATTATGCCTCCAAATCACTAATCACATGGTACTGATAAGTTTATTGATCAATAATTGTCATCCGATAATTTTCGACCCCACTCAATTTTTACATGCGAGGGGGTTGCCAATGTATATTCAGTCGAATTTGTTCGCATGTCAAGTCTTAGTTTTCCGGCCCCCATTCGATTTGAATGCGGGGGGACCTAGTTGTACCTACACATTTTCAAACTCAGGGTGTCACGCTTTAATCTTAGGCATCATCCGATCTTACAGGCGGAGAGGCTGGTATATATATATACATCTATATTCTATAACTTTAGGCATCACTCGATTTTATAGGCGGGGGGCTGATATAATGACTTAATGTATATAAGTTTAGCCTAGGCATCACTCGATTTCATAGGCGGGGGGCCTAGCATAACTTTAGGCATCACTCGATTTTATAGGCGGGGGGCTGATATAATGACTTAATGTATATAAGTTTAGCCTAGGCATCACTCGATTCATAGGCGGGGGGCCTAGCATAACTTTAGGCATCACTCGATTTTATAGGCGGGGGGCTGATATAATGACTTGATGTATATAAGTTTAGCCTAGGCATCACTCGATTTCATAGGCGGGGGGCCTAGCATTGCATTTGTAAGCATTTTTTTATGATTCAATATATCTGTGTTATTTTGTTATGACACACAGAAAATCAAAATGTGCAAAATAAGCGTCCATCTCAAAATGTTAATAAAGCCACGACATAAACGCAAATTTGGTTGTTTGTTATTTTGTTAGCCGTGAATAATAAAATTTAAAGAGTAGACAACGATTTAAAATGGTTTATTGACAGGCTGACAAAATGTAGGTCAAGAGGTTGTTTACATTTTTGAGGGAAATTCACGCGCTAGGAAATGTAATACTTTGTATTACATTGGAAGGAAATGTACAAGCGTATGTACGCTTATCAAGCAAGCGCGGAAAACACCGCCAGCAAATTAAAAATAGCACGAAGGGGCTTTCATTCTAGTTATGGCTTTCATTTTGAATGGACAAGAAGAAAAATTTACGGAGTCTAAAACATTCCCACCACCTCCCCCATTATCTCCACCAATAAAAGTATTTTTAGTATATTAGTGGCATAAATTAAGTATTGCTTGGTGGTTCGAAGTAGCCAATCTACTCATTCAAGTTTAGTTCATAATTTGAGGTTATTTTATATGAATGTTTTTATATACTGTAATTTACATTTGTAAAACATTGCCCAATTCGGCCTTGTAGGCCGCGATGCATTGTTGCTCTTTTATTTTCAATGAAACCATTATCTATCTATCTATCTATCAAGGTATACGTATTAGTACGGAAAGGATTTAGGGTTTCAGGTATGAAAGGTACGGATAGGGTTTATGTAATAAATTGGTCAGTGATTTATGAAGTTAATGCAGAGCCGGGGGCATTTGGCCTGGTCGCACATCAACTTGCGTCGTGCACAAAGAAAGTGGGCCGTAGGGGAATTTTTCCCATTGGGTTTCGCCCCTACCCGGTTTTGTATGGGTAAATCACTAATCACATGGTACTGATAAGTTTATTGATCAATAATTGTCATCCGATAATTTTCGACCTCACTCAATTTTTACATGCGAGGGGGTTGCCAATGTATATTCAGTCGAATTTGTTCGCATGTCAAGTCTTAGTTTTCCGGCCCCCATTCGATTTGAATGCGGGGGGACCTAGTTGTACCTACACATTTTCAAACTCAGGGTGTCACGCTTTAATCTTAGGCATCATCCGATCTTACAGGCGGAGAGGCTGGTATATATATATACATCTATATTCTATAACTTTAGGCATCACTCGATTTTATAGGCGGGGGGCTGATATAATGACTTAATGTATATAAGTTTAGCCTAGGCATCACTCGATTTCATAGGCGGGGGGCCTAGCATAACTTTAGGCATCACTCGATTTTATAGGCGGGGGGCTGATATAATGACCTAATGTATATAAGTTTAGCCTAGGCATCACTCGATTCATAGGCGGGGGGCCTAGCATAACTTTAGGCATCACTCGATTTTATAGGCGGGGGGCTGATATAATGACTTGATGTATATAAGTTTAGCCTAGGCATCACTCGATTTCATAGGCGGGGGGCCTAGCATTGCATTTGTAAGCATTTTTTATGATTCAATATATCTGTGTTATTTTGTTATGACACACAGAAAATCAAAATGTGCAAAATAAGCGTCCATCTCAAAATGTTAATAAAGCCACGACATAAACGCAAATTTGGTTGTTTGTTATTTTGTTAGCCGTGAATAAAGGGTATTTTGAAATAATGCGAGGCATTATGTTACACCTTAAACAAAAACTGTGCGTCTTTAACAGTGCAGTCCAGGAAGATATCAGAATCGATTTAACATACATACATTTCTTTGTTGACTCAATTTCCTAAACACCACGACTAATGAGTGTGATCGAGGAGGTGGGACCAGAGACGTGCCCTGGTGGGATAAAATACCTTTTATAAACCCAACATGCCCGAAAAAAGTGTGATATGCTAGCCTATAATAATAGTCGGATATTATACAAATTTTCTTTTTATATGATTATTCTATTCATTATGAAATGGGATCTTCGAGGGCACACAAGAAGCAGACAGAGTTAATACACTCGTTTAGTCATTCACGTTATGCTTGAGAAAGGAAAGCGTGCTTTTAAGGAAGTCCAATTGTATAATTACCCGTAAATGCATACAGTGGACATAACTCATTCGATTGCTGTGCGAACAGTTCTATCATGGTAGACAGTGTTTCATTTTTTTAAATATACTTGATAAACATGTATTGTATATCACAGGGCAGCTGTCAAATACTTCGTTATCTGATATAAGTTTGAGTTCAACAGCCTATATCTGTTCATCTTCGGGGAAAGGAAATATCTCACAATCTAAGAGAACAAACATATTCATGATATTTGTGACAATAATTATTGCTCTTCACCTGCGGACAAATTGGAAACTTCTGCCAACACATCACAAGCAGTGATACATTGTAAGAGAGGGAAAGTCGAAAGCTTTCATTTGCCTATATGAATTATTTCATAGAAATTTGAAAAATGGATCTAAAACTAACTTGTAACTACATGCTCCTAGTCGTCTTCGTTTTGGCTCCATCATCAACGGCAATGGAAACATATGGTAAAGTGAGCTTTGCGTACATCTCTATATGTTTTTGTTTCATGACACTTTTCGACTCTCAGGCTTTGCATTATATATCTGACACTATTCCTCAAATTACTGTGTATTGCTTTAGCTTTGCACTGTTTGATAGTTGCTTTCTGATATCTGAAATCTAGACATGTACATGTTTTTTTCGCATTTCACGTGTTTTTTAAAGAATATTTACCTCAGCCAATTGCAAAGCATAATATATCGTGTTTCAACAATGTATTGGGGTAACTCTTATTTAGGTTGTCTATTGTTTTTATATGATTCTATAGAAAATGAACAATTGGTGATAAAGGATTCTTATCACTAAGTTAACATAATTTGTCACGCTTTTTTACGTTTTCGCACCAATACTGCCCAAAGAATAAGATTTTTTTTTTAAACAGAAAACAGAAACAAAACAATCCAAAAGAAATAAGAATGATAATAAAGAAATAACAAGGAACCCACCGTATTGGCACTATTTAATAACTAAGTTTCATCTCTTCTTTGATAATCATTTTATAGATGATCTGTATGTCGGATGCTTCAAAGATGACAAAATTAATCGCGTCCTGTCAGATGCCCTATTTATATCTGATAACATGACAATTGAGCTGTGCATTGACTCCTGCACAGGATTGAATGACATTGACTCTGTTTATGCTGGGCTAGAGATTGCTAGTGAATGCCACTGTGGGGTTGCTGATACAAACTACAGTCGACTTGGAGTGGCAGAAGACAGTGAATGTAATTTTTGGTGTGCGGGGGATAATACTACTCTTTGTGGGGGCAATGACAGAATCTCTATTTATAACCGTAAGTTGAAGTATTTTCAGAACTGATAGAGACTTTCCACTATCGCCCAAAGTAGCGGTTTTGCGCTAATGGGGAAAATTGTGTCCTCAAGGGACATACGGTAGTACATTGCCCGTGATTTACCTTTGCAAACAGTGCAGTTCTACTATCAAATATCATATCTCTAAGAGTAATGTTGAATGTAGATCAATCTCATTAGTGAAAATTCGGTGTTTGAAATATTAAAATAATCCGACTTGGGCATTTCCTGTACAAATCACTTATGTTTGATGAAATTGATGTTATATATATTTTTTTGTAATTAAAATCTTGTAATTGACACTACATATATGCTCCTCGTATCCGTAGTAGGGTTCAGCCATTGAGGGTGCTAGGGTTTCATTTCGGAGGCAGGGCAGGACAATAATATGGGCACTCTGAATCGTTTAAGCATTTACACCATTCGATGGGTGTCCCCGTGAGTACCCTGAATCCGCCCGACTTCCCTGTGAACAAAAGTGACAAACAATCATTTTTTGCGATAGTGCAGTAATGAATCTCCTTGATAACCTTTTTAATTTGGAGATTCAAAAAATGCTTTAAATGACTCTACAGATAAGTTTTTACTACTAAGTCACACATTGTCTTTAACATACTATAACACTTGTACCAAACGTTCTTTTACATGCTAGTATTCCATGAAATATTAAATGTACCTTTAGTTTTTAAAAAAAATACAAAGGAAACACATTGCTGTTTAAAGGTATCTATTCCTATTTTTGTTTAAATATCCAGTGTTATTTTTTTCTTCAGTTATATTGATTGTTTTTCACCACATTTAACATTTAACCAGTTTGCAGTTTCACCGATTAGACCTCCAACAACTCCTCAAACAAGTGCTGCATCGACACCATTTGAAAGCGATGAGAGCACAACTCCAATATCAACAAATTCTGCAAAATCAGGTAAGTACAGGCGCGTACGCATTTTTTCAAGGGGGGGGGGGGGGGGGGGGGGTTAACAATTTTAAATCGGGCAGAAAATTTCGCAACGACTCAACCAGCCAGCCGCTGAATAAACGTGGGGGGGGGGGGGGGGGGGGTAAGAGGACAATTTTTTTTTGGGGGGGTCTCGAAATTTGAAAATTTAACATTATATAATAATAATAATAATATGTCTTGTTTAACCAGGGTAGCCTCATCAGTATTCATACTGTTCTCCCTGAAGGCCCTGAAATCATATATTATTACCCCGGTCATCGGATTCAGGCTTACCCGCACACAATGTATGCACATTCTCCACTCCCTTGGGGGGGGGGGGGGAGGTAAGGTCAACTTGTTTAGGTCAGCCATTGGTATAATATATATATATTTTTGTTTAAATACAAAAAAATAAAAAAATATATATATATACCAAAGGGGGGGGGGGGGGTTAACCCCCAACCCCCCCCTGTCTACGCGCGTGGGTAAGTAGATGGTATGGATAGGCTATCGCTAGATAAAGATCCGCCAAAACTGTTACCAATGTTATTGAGGGTTACATTTGATATTTTAACTCTTGTAAGCAGGGGTGGATCCAACCGGCGACAATAGGGGAGGCGCAAATCGTGAGAATTGTGTTAATACTCAGCCGGCCGGCGAATAAGCGGGGGGGGGGGGGGATAAGAGCTTTTTTTTTTGGGGGGGGGGGGGCCCAATTCGTGAGAAAATATTTATCAGCAATTCATCCAGCCGGTAAATACGCAGAGGAGGGGGGGGGGGAGGATGAATGGAAAGGAGAACCACTATTTTTTTTTGGTGTGGGCGAAAATATTATTATAATTTGTTTTTTGGGGGGCTGGGCCCGCTTTTTTTTAAAGGTTAAATTTACGTTTTGTAACCTTTGTAAGTGCATTTTCTTGACATGCTGAAATTATATTTATAGAAAAATCTTTTATGGGGTACCTTGGATATATAAAATCGCAGCTGGAAGAAGAAAAAGGTGTTTTTATAGCTCTAATACTAGACAGGCCTACATTTTTTAATCTTATTTTACAGTGAATTTTATTCCAATACTTCGACTGGGGCTCTTTTTATTTACTGTTATGTATTGAGTGCAAATACAATATTTGGTCTTTGAGCAGTTTATTTAAAACCCTCTTACACTGTTGGTCATAAAAATGGAATAATTTGTTTTACCACAATTTATGGAATGATTTTGACAATGATTTATTCCTAATAGATCTAAATAATACTATACATTCTCAAATTTTATTGAATAATAATTTGTGAGTGTTTGATTTGCGTGACTGCTAAAGTATGTGTGTGCTACTATGCTAATCAACTAGGGGACCTACGTCCTTAAGTCATAACTGACAGTAATGAGGAATAATGCCTCATTACTGTCAGTAAGGGCACTAATATAACACATCGACACGGTTTCGATCGGGGGGGGGGGGCTCACAGTAACGATGCCATTGCTTAGCCACTGAAGCATGACAGTACGCAGCGGGGGCTAGGGTACGTCGCCGCCCCCACAAATAAAAAACAAACAAAGAAAAGGCAATAAATTACCAATAATTCAATGCATTTTCCCCAGTCCCCAACAGGAAAAATTCCTGTGTAGGTCCATGTATTATGGCTCAAGGCATGCCCACATAGAGGATTTAATTTATGTTAGGGGTCGGGGAAATAAGAATACCAAAAAAGTTAGACACGACTTCGTGACTAAAGTTAGACGGGATTTGGACAGGACTTAGACAACTGTTTAGTTAAACAGGAGTTAGACACGACTTCAGAATACGGGCCTATCTGTTTAACGTGTTGCCTACCAAATGTACACATCCATCTAACTTTAATAAAAGAAGAGTTGGCAATGGGTTGAAAGAAATGAATCAGACAAACTTGTTGTGAATTGTATAAATGCTGATATAAATTCATGAACCAACCAATTACTGATTAATTAACTGTGGATTTACAAGTTTTGGCAAATTGTTTCAATGAGTCAGCCCCCCCCACCCCCGCCCCCCTCAACATTGTACACATAAATGTACAAGGCAGAATTGAGTCATATCTATATTTTCTGATCATTCACGATTGAAGACGAGGAAGGGGGCGTGTGTTTGTACCGAGCCAGGTATACACAAACTTTGGCCAACTTGGTTTCATTTGGTCACACCTTGGCGTACATTCCTTTGATTTGTGCTTGATAAAAAAGTACTATTTGTCATATTATGCCCAACTCGAACCGGGTTGGCCACACTCTAATGACCAATGTCTCCGTAAAGAGGTACAGAAAACTTATCATCGAAACTACACTCCACAATATAAATTGCATGTTTAAACTACTCTACACATGGGGAAATGTGACGAAAATGTAAAAGTCCCGAACAAAAAGTTCATCCGCTAAAAAAAAAAACAATCGATGTTTTGTAATCCTTGCTGTAACCTTCACTCTTCTATCTCCTGTGCATATTTAATTCGGGAAGTGAAAGATGGTTAATCGAGATAAGCTTGTTTCCTTGCTTACTGAAATTGCAACAAGAAAGAATCTCAATTACCAACATTCATTAATATTAACAATATCATAATTATAACGTACCCACAACTTCATACCTAAGCACGACATCAAAAGTTTCCAGTGGACCTACATTCCTGGAGGAAAGGTTCGTCGGTTAAATTGTTGAGTTTGATTCGTATTTACACTTTCATTGACACTTTTTTTAATCCGAAGGTTTACAAATTTAAGGAAACTATAAACGTTTTATCCCAAAATGTATATTCATACATGAAATAGAGCTCATTTGTTATTTTACTTTCTTTTCTTAGAATTATTAACCCTATTTCACTTTCGAAACTTCGAACCATCTTTCATTCCCGAATGCAGAATTCTTCCCTTTCAAAATGAAGAACCTTCGGAAATTGTGAAGTCTTTGAAAACGCCATGTAACCTATACCTAGATCGGTTTTGACCGTATACTGAACACAAGAGAAAATTATTCACGATTCCAAACAAATCGTTAGTTTTTTGGTGTATATCAAGAAGAAAAAAACCATGACATCATAAGCCCTTATTAACGGAATCCCAAATTCAAATTTGAAGGAAAAAAATTATGACGACACTATTAAACAAAAATAATATATGTATCTTGTCATACATGATGAACATTTAGTATTTTTTTAAAATAATAATTGATTAACTCATAGCCTGCCATGAGGCTGCGTGCACGCTACTGTTACGGTGCTTCTTGCATGCTAGCAAACATTCGTAATAGTAGTTATTGTTCATGCCCATTGGACTGTGCCTAGTGTTTTGCACGCGCTATTGTTAGTACCATCGCATTAATCCGATTATCTCGTTATAAATCTGGCACTGGGGGAATTAGCCCTGTGGCAGGATAAGAGTTAATCAAATTTGATTATGTGTTTTCATGCATTCTGATCGCTAAATTCAAGCACTGAATTTAGTTAATCCAATCTTACCTTATAAATGTTAAATTTTCTACATAAATGTTATAGAAGTCGTGACCTCTGCAACCACTATGAACATGACGGACAAAGAAAGCGGACAAAATATACAGTTCCTCAGGTAGACAAAGGGACATCCCTTCACTGCTATTATGTAAAAAGTGAATATGCATGTGACATCTGTTCTACACATTTTTACATAATAGCAGTGTAGGTATGTTCCTTTGTCTACCTGAGGAATTGTATATTTTGTCCGCTTTCTTTGTCAGTCATGTTCATAGTACTTTACTCAAAAACATAACTAATTCTCATCATTGGAATCAAATTTCATTGTGTGTTTTCATGAATGCTGCTCGTTGAATGCAATCACTGAATGTATTTTTTCCGGTCGTATCGTCCATACAGTGAATGTTCTACATAAATGTTGTCTCTTTGTATCTTCCATGTTGATATAGAAGTCGTGACCTCTGCAACTTTACTATAAAAAAAAAACTAATTCTCATCATTTGAATCAAATTTCATTGTGTGTTGTCATGCATGCTGCTCGTTGAATGCAATCACTGAATTTAGTTGTTCCGGTCGCGTCGTCCATACAGCGAATTTTCTACATAAATGTCTCTTTGTACCTTCCATGTTTACATAGAAGCCGTGACGTCTTCATCAATTCCCACACATACTGGTTCTACGACGAAATACAACATGTCTACAGGCAGTATACTTGGGAATACAGGTATTTTATTCTTCATTCTCACCTTAAAGTACCCTCATTATTTTGTAAGACAAATATCGGTGCTTAAGTTGACAATTGCAGATAAGTGTAACACTATCAGTAATATTATATCATTTCGTTCGATTGGATTATTAAGATGATTGCATTACTTAGATCATATTGAAACAAGAATCCAATGAAACGAACTAACAGAAAAATAAAGAGAAACGAAATGATGATGAGTTATAGCATAGTATGTAATTTCCCCCAGCTTAGCACACGTTCATGTAATAGAATTCCATGCTTCCATACATATGTACAATACATCATCATTGCCTTTGTCTTCCTGATGATGCTACAAGCATGTCTGATATAGCAACGTGTATGTTGCTATTGTATTACTTATTGCAACAGGTGGTTGACTTCGGCAAAGATACATACCACGTTTTCAAATTAGCTCATTGATGACTGACAAATGATGTCACAAGGGGAATGAGATCTGGAGGTTTTTGGGGTGGAGCTTAGAAAGTTTGAAAAACAAATATTTCAAAACGTAATACAATAGCAACATTCATGCTTTAATGATAGGTGGCCTCTGCATTTATCTTGATTATTTTACTTACCTCCATACTTTTAAGCTTTCAATTATTTATATATATATATATATATATATATATGCATTTTTATATGTGTGTATTTAAGTTGTCACTCTTTATGTAAATTAATTATATTATATACTAGTATTGTTATTTGAATGTTTTTGATTTATCAATAAATGCAGAAACATCTGCTAAAAGAAAAAAAAAATCAAAAAAAAAAATGAAACAAATTCAGAAGTTTACATATCAAAATATGAGAATAGGAATACACTTGTATTTCGATGTCATGGGCTCTTTAAGGTATTTTTTTCAATATATTATGATATGCTGCAATATTATTGTTCATTATTAATTCTAACATGGGTCAATAATAAGCATTTTTTTCTAAAACGATTCTTCTTTTCCTTTCCATATTGTTAAACGTTGGAACAGGATTAAGCTTGGTGCCAATACTAAGCTCCACTTTGGTCCCGCTATTCGCTATCACTATCTTCATGTTTCTCGTGTGCTTTCTTTGTCGACGAAAAGGGTAAATAGTCTTTTATCATAAATTATGCTGTCGTTAATTCCTGACTAATACATATTCATGAACTACACTCAAATCTATCGTTCATTACAGCAAAATATCGCATTACTCTACCCCATAGGAAAAACATTCGTTAGCATCTTATTTATGAGCGATTTTTATGAGCGATTATTCTAGAATAAGTTGTTTGAAAGGTTATTTAATGAATAGATATGACATCCACTATTTCATTCTGGGGTCATACCGGTAGACAGATGAAACAAAAAAATAAATTTGATATTAGAAAAGAAGGCCCATGAGATCCACAGCAACGAGATCAATCGACAGTCCATGAGACCGATAAAACAAAGGAATGCTTGAGGGAAGATAGAGCGATAGAGAAATGTTTGCATTACGGTTTAAGAAACTCTCTGAATAGTGGCTAGCCTCGCACAACTAATTTAATTCATCCGTTCTAATAAATTGCGACAATGTCTTCATTATTATATCAGGCTCAAACACGAGTCATCTAAAGGTATCGCCGCCTCCGGAGAGCTTCGGGAGAGTCCTGGAATGAGAGATAACCCGACATTTGAATCGTCCAATAATCATGATCTCCGGAAGTCAGACGGTTCGGATTGTCATGGCGGGAATGATCAATACATTGCCCTTACTACTCCCCATGATGACCGTTCAGTCCAGGTATACCAAACATTAGGTAAGGTAATCTCTCAGGGAGACGGATATGAGGTACCTGTAAATGGGACCAATGGACAAAGTGGTCGAGAGTATGGTAAGACCTTGCATAAGCTGCAGGAACACCCCGAGGCTGATTATGAGAACGCACATGAATACCAGGACATTACGAATAGTGTAGTTGGAAGGAATGGTTCACGTAATGAAAGTAACGTACGCGGGCTTCAGGTAAAACCTGAGACCAACTATGAAGCAGTACATGACTACGAGAACCCGGGCATAATTGGATAAAATATTCTGCGGTATGAGAGTCACATAGATGGGCTTCAGGAAATGTCTAAGACCGACAATGTAACAATACATGAATACTAGTATGTGTCCGATGGAATGCATTTTCACATTGACTTTTATCAATGAATATTGGTCTACTGCGTCACCATTTCATCAAACGTTTGATCTACAGTTTACAACTAAATTATTCATAACCCTCGTAAATATTTTTTTACTTTTGTTTTCTGTAACTAGTGCCTTTGTCGAATACCTTCAAGTTAAATGAATCAGGACAAATCAACTTTTTTACATACTTAACATATTACAAAACTTGGTGAGGGTATGAATAATTTTGTTGTGAACTGTACATATATTTCACGATGTGTTTTGAACAATCTTCCCCGATTGTGTTACCAACTACTGAAACCTTACTCATAACAATGGGATTTCGGCAAACTTGTACTTATGACGATTTCGTGAAAAGATACCCTGACGTTTCAAAATCTGTCCCGGTAGTTACGAGTCATGAAGAAGAAGAGCATCGTTGATGCTATCACAACATCGACGCTTACTCCAGTCAGGACATTATCAAATGTCCGATTTTCCCAGGAAAGGGATGGAAAAGTAAAAAGATTGAATGCATTAGTGATAGTTATTACACCTCTTTTTATCTATCCCAATTGTTAGTTTGATGCCTATGTATAGACTTGTATTACTTCAATGAACTGTTACATTCTACTTATGGTTGATATTCATTATGTATATCTCATTCTGCTCATTATTACGAATTTTATGTATACACATCCAGTTCGATGTTTTAATATCCTTATTTCCCAGTCATGATGACTTTAGGGGTGGAGCTTAGCAGGTAGAACACAAACATTTGAAAAAAATATAAATATATGACATAAATGTACATAAAAAAGTCATCAACAAACGTCAACATGAATTTGTAATTAGGTTAACCTTTAAAGGGAAGGTCCATCCTAATGTTCAGTTTGTTTTAATACCAGCATAAAAAATGAGAGAAACCGGTCAGTGAAAGTTTGATTAAAAAAAGCGATTAAAAACAAGAAATTCATGAATTGTTTAACCTTACACTGTGACGTTACTCCTCTTCAATTTGCTCAGTACAGACATTTTTTTCTCAGTTATTGATAACGGTGTTGATATGTCTTATACAGGGATTGTATAAAGACATATGGTAATAATTATATTTAGGGTGAGATATTATTATGTGTATTATTGTTACTATTTAGGTATTAATACTGGGTAGGACTATAAGTTTGAATCTCATGTTTTGCATTTTCCATGTGCTTCCTCTTCTTCCTTTTCTTTTTCTTTTTCTTCTCTCTTCTTCTCTCTCTCTCTATATCTCCATCTCTCTCTCTTATAATATGCTTTAAAGTGCGCTGCATTGTGTGTAAGTGAGTGAGTATGGCTGTGTGTGTTTGCAAGATATTTATAATTGTTTTGTAATAAGTATGATTATACATATATATATATTTGTTTTGTTTGTTATAGTATGTTTTTATTATATTTATATTTAATTTTACGTTAATGGCCCCATTTACAGGCTTTGCTTCTCAGGAGTCAATAGCCTGTCATCAGTACCAATGTGAACGTAAATTGCTTTAAATGATTGGCTGAATAAATTGATATCGAATCGAATTATTATTTTTCATTTTTAATATTATTTTCAATGCATTTTATAATTATGTGATAGTTAATCGTAGAAAACTTAAATGATGATGCTCAAATACGAACAAAATATTGTAACTTTCAACAACAGATACAAATGCGTATAGATAATGCAGAACGTACACCGAAACAAACCAATATAAAAAAAGAAAGGGGGGGGGGGGTAATTAAGGAGGAAGATAATATAACCAAAGTGTCAATAATAAATAATAATAATGATAAGGATAATAATAATATTAACAATGATAATAATGACGATATTTTTTTTTTGCCCGTATCTGCCAGCTAGGCACTCGTGTCACATGTTACAAAATAAGAAACACAATCAATTAAACCCCAAATGATGAATTGATTAATAATACATGTTTTGTTTGGTTTTATTTAGAAACGTAATGATGCTTTAAGCTGCATATTATTCTCGACTAAACAACAATTCTATTTTTCTCGAATACAAAAATCTATACCGTCCTTCCAGACAATGAAAAAATATATCAGGAATAGTGACATAAATGAGTGGCAGGTTAGTACAAAACTGACAAATTTGATTAAAGAAATGATTTATTTTGAGAGGATTTTGATCGTTCAGTATTATTTTATTGAATTTTCCAAATCTTTTTCAGACATGATGTTGCAATGTTGTTTTTGTTGTTGTTGTTTTAAATGGAACGGGCTAACTCGGACTAGGGGACAACTCGGCTCGCTGCAAAAACGGTCATTTTTTGAAGGTTTAGGGTTAGGTTAAGGGTTTGGGTTAGGGTTAGGGTTAGGGTAAATTGACAAAAAAATGACCGTTTTTGCAGCGGGGCCGAGTTGTCCCACTTGTCTGAGTTAGCCCGACTCCATTTACATTTACATACGGAGTATCATATAATACTTCAGAATATGATATACATAATGAATATCAACCATGATAAGCGATGTTTGAAAGCGTAGTATATTGAGAAAAAAATAATATGATAATAATACTGTATATACAGAACATAGATTTAAAACGGATCCGGGCTGACTCGGACTCGGGGGCAATTTGGCCCCGCTGCAAAAACGTTCATTTTTGGGGTCATTTTACCCTTACCCTAACTCTAACCCTAACCCTATACCTAACCCTAACCCTAAACTTAGCCCTAACCCATTCAAAAATGTTATTCAGAGATTGATTTTTAATAAAATGGCGTTGGAGTGTCTAAAAACTTGAAGAAAAAAACATTAAAGATTAAACTCTGTGGGTGCACTGTATGTAGTATTTAAAGTAAAAGAATATCGGAAAGTTCCGGAAGTTGTTTGTAGTGTATGATTTAGACGCTTGTTTCATGGCTAATTTTAGAATCAACGTAAAATATTTAGTGAAATCTGAAAAAAAAACTTTTTAAACAAGAGGAAACACTTTCCGGCACTTTTCTCCATATTGCGGAAATGATTGCATGACATATAGGCCAAGCGTACACTCTGATACAAATTGTATTGAGGTTAATTGCAATTACGTACACTGTATAATAATAGAACAGGGAAAGAGCAATTCTGTGTAGTCAGTCAAGAAATAAATTATTTACACACTTTCCAAGTACACTGTCGCTCATATAGTTGGAATATTTTTTTTACCCCAATTTATGGAATTATTTTGAAACTATTGGAAACTTCTTTCAAAACATCCAGATCTGAAGCAGTGATACATTGAAGGAGACGGAAAGTCTAAAGCTTCATTTGCCTCTTTGAATTATGTCATATAATATTTAAAACAATGGATCCCAAACTTGTTTGTTACTACATCCTCATGGCAATTTTCATTTGGGCACAAGCATCGTTGGCAGCGAAAACATATGGTGAGTGAGCTTTGTATTGATCTCTATTTCGGTTTCATGACACGTTTCGAGTCTAAATGCATTATTTATCTGACACTATTCCTCAAATTATACTGTGTATTGCTTTAGCTTTGCAGTGTTTAATAGTTGCTTTCCAATATTTTTAATTTGGACATGTACATGTATTTCTTAAATTTCACATGTTTTGTTAATGTTTACCTCGGCCAAATTATAAAGCATAATGCTGTTTCTTCTTTCCACAATGAAGTGGGGTAACTTTTATTTATATTGTCTATTGGTTTCATATGATTTGATAGAAAATGAGCAACTGGCGATACATTAAATTACTATAAGTTTTCACGCATTTTTTTCTTTTTCGCACTATTACTGCTCAAGACCCTCTTTTTATCTTTCAAAACAAACAAAAGGAATAAGAACAAAAAGAATTAAACAAACTATCCCACAACGAACGAATATAACAAATAAAATGAGCATAGAGTATTGATGATAGATACGTATAATGACCAGTGAAACGAGTTTCTATTATCTTATTTGATAATTGTTTAGATGACCTCTATGTCGGATGCTTCATAGATAACGGAACTAATCGGGTCCTACCAGATGCCCTATTTATATCTGATGATATGACAATCAAGCTGTGCATTGATTACTGCACAGGATTGAATGACACTGACTCTGCTTACGCAGGGGTAGAGTTTGCGAATGAATGCTTCTGTGGGGTTGCTGGTACAAACTACAGTCGACACGGAGTGGCAAAAGATGGTGGTTGTAATCACACGTGTTCGGGGAATAGAACTACTATTTGTGGGGGCTCTAACAGAATCTCTATTTATAACCGTAAGTTGAAGTATTTTCAGAACTGATAGAGACTTTCCACTATCGCCCAAAGTAGCAGTTTTGCGCTAACGGAGAAAAGTGTCGTCCTCACTGGACATAGTACATTGCCCGTGATATGCCCATAAAAACAGTGCAGTTGTATCAAATATAATTTGTATATGGGCAATGTTAAAGGTAGATCATTCTCATTGAAGAAAATTCGGTACCAACCTACATACATTTTCTGTACAAATCACTTTCGTGTGAGGAAATTTATGTTATATTTATTTCTTTTAAATAAAATATTGTAAGCAATCGACACAACGTATATGGTGGATCCAGCCATTGAGGGTGCTATGGTATTACTCGGGGGTAAGTACGAGGTGGGCAGGGGCAAGGGTAAGATAATTTAAGAACTTTGAATTATTTTTTAGACTTTTCAACATTCAATTAGTGGGGGGGGGGGGGGGCGTGGTGCCCCCCTGCGTACCATGTAGCCACGCTTCTGCCGTGTGCATAATAGTGACCAAATGAAGAAAATATTTTGGCGATAACGCTTGTTAATACTGAATGTGTTTTATAGCTATTTAGGTTTTTGTGTAGACGCAAAATCACACTATGTCTTTACATACACTGGTACCAAAGTTCATATTTTTACATGCCAGTTTCCTATGAGATATAAAGAAAAAATATTTATATTTAAAGATCTTTGGTCCTACTTTCTTTTATATCCAGTTTTATAGTTATGCCAAGCTTTATTATAACCAATAACTTATAGAACAAAAAATAACACCACATCTAACACGTCTAACATTTTGCAGTATTACTGATTAGACCTCAAAAAACTACTGAAACATCCTCAACTTCAGTGATACCAACTTCACCCGACGCATCGACGACATTTGACAAACGAACAGAAGAAAGTTCTACACAATCAGGTAGGTACATACTTTTGGCTGACTTTCGCTGGCTATAGACACGACAAAACATATACCCAAATTATTGAACGATTTACCATGAATTTGTTTTATTCGAGTATTGCGCTTGTTCATTACTGACTTTGGTAAATGCACTTGCTTTTATTGATAAAATAGTAATAGTGAAATCTATTGTAGGGTGCCGTTGATATGTAAAATCACAGATAGTGGGGAAAAAGGTGTAACCTAATAATATAATTTTTTTTTTTTTAAATAATGACTGGATTTTACACAAATGTATCGACTTGTTCTTTTTCCATCTACTGTTTATATGAAAACAAGAAAAAAATACATTAAATATATAATAGTCACTGAAAATGGAAAAACTATTTGAAAAATCAATGCAAGCATGCTAAAGATCTCTCGCCATCACCCCACCACTTCCCCCTCCCCTCTCTCTTCCTCTTACTCCCTGCTATCACCACCTTGAGCACCTGACTTTACACTCCAAGTTAATTCTATCATGTTTTTTTCTCGACATCTGTTGGTTCATGAATTTGCTGCATTTGCAATGTCATTTTTCATTTATATTCTATTTTTCCAGCATTATATGCAGGTGCTGGTGGAGGAGGCGCATTTCTTCTGATACTTATCCTCATAATAATTGTTGTCGTCACATGTAGACGCAGGTAGGCCCAGAAGGAATTAATCTAATCTAAAAATTATAAATGTTGTGAAAATGTATCTAACCCCGAAAATGAAATTACACAGTGTCTTAAAAACTTATAAGCCCATGGATGCTCGGTAAATATACGAGTTCAGAACAACATAAAACAAAACAAAGCACAGGAAAATAGAGCTCAGCGCAAACAGTGTTGCCTGGACAAACTGTTCTGTCAGGTCACATCTGTTTTACTTGATGTGTAATTAACACATTCGGTCCTAACTAGTCTCCGTTCTCAAGTTTTACCTCCGCTGTCCACAATTTCCACAGGTTTTCATCTTAGGAGATAGTATGTCACCCTACTCCGGCATTTTTGGTGTTACTACACCTACCACTTTACACTTTGACGGCATATTTGTTGGTAATCGAGCTTATAGACTTATTCAAAGAACATTTGTTTATCTGCTGTCTGGATAGTGGTCTCGATTATACACATAAACATAAATCCAAAGCACATGTAGTAAATCTTCGATTGTGGAAGCGATCGTTCTACTTATGACGTTACCTGGTCATATGACCACCGGACTACAAAATCCTTTCTAAATTAATAGTTATAACAACTTATCTAAAATAACAGTCTGCGTTCATTGATCGGGGTAATCTATTTTTCGGCATCCTTGTGCCCTATATTTTAATATAAACACCCTTTAAAAAACATTATAGACCCTTTTCTGTGGGGAGGGGATGAAGCACCTGTCCCATGTGCCCCCGGATCCTCCTTCGTGTATTTATGACAAGTATTTTCCCCCATTTTACCTATTCTAATAGAAATACAGAGAAGCGATCAGCTGCTACTGACCATCCATTTGCAACGATGATTCCTACTAAGAACGACAATGAAGAACGTAGTAGACCTACCGACGAGGAAAAGAATCCTTCTTATGAGAACAAGAGTGCAGAGACGGAACGCGACTATGAGAACATGACCGTGGACAATAATGAACTAACAAACATGAACTCGGAGAAGAGATCTGCCATGAACGAATCAGTACACGACCCTGCAGCTCTCTATGCCATACCTGACCTATCAGCTAAAACTTCATCTCGACCTAAGACGTACACCTCGCCACCAAATGACACAGATGATCCGTTGTTGTACGCTATGCCAGATAAAACACGACGGGGCAATGATGTTGATGACACTGTAATGATAGAAAACGATATCTACAGCTCTACGTAGAATGTCATAGGGAAATAGAGAGGGTTAATGGTTTTGCCATTAATGAAAAAGGAAAATGTGAAATGTATAGGCCTGCCATTAATTAAAAAAGATTTTTGTTGACAACCCTTTCCTAGATATATATCTAGAAAACAAAAAACATTACATATAATATAGACAACAAAGAAAACGTTAGCGAGGGGCTTAGAGGCGATTCAAACTTTGGTTTAGTAAAACAAATTATTTATATAAGTATCACATGTATATTTTTGTATTAATCTGTGCTATGAAAAAAGGTGTCTTTACGAATGAATAAACTTGTATTACACGGTTATAATCAGGCGCGGATCCAGGATTTCTTAGGGGGGGGGGAGGCCCACTTTTTTTTTTTTTGGTCCGAAAAAAAATCGTAACAGCCAGCCGCTAAATAAGCGGGGGGGGGGGGGGGGGGGGGGGGGGGGGGGAAGGACACTTTTTTTTTGGGGGGGGGGGGGGGGTCTCGAAATTTTAAAAATTGACATTTTGTTCCGTTGGGGGGGGGGGTGAGGTCACCTTTTTAAGGTCAGCCATTGGCATTTAAAAAAAAAAAATTAATTAAAAAAAAAAAAAAAAAAAAAATCACAGAAAGGGGGGGGGGGGGTTGCTCCAAAATACACACATAAAAAAACCGAAGGGGGAGGGTCAACCCCCTAACCCCTTCCCCCTCCTCCCTTCCGTACGTGCCTACTCGTCTGAATATAGTTTTTCCCCTCCCGCGCAAAGCGCGGAAGCTTTTACGTTTCATTAAATCATTAGAAAAAGAAGACGATTCGTTGTACAGTTTTTTACTCTTAATCCTCGTCTTAATTCATCCCCCTTTCCCGCGCAAAGCTCGGAAGCTTTTACGTTTCATTAATTCATTAGAGAAAAAAGACGATTCGTTGTACCGTTCTCGACTCTTAATCCTCATCTGAATTCAGTGTTCCCCTCCTCCCTCCCGCGCAAAGCGCGGAAGCTTGTACGTTTAATTAAATCATTAGAGAAAGAAGACGATTCGTTGTACCGTTCCCGAAAATTATCCTCGTCTGAATTAAGTTCCCCCTGCCCTCCCCCGCGCGTAGCGCGGAAGCTTTGACGTTTCATTAATTCATTAGAGAAAGAAGACGATTCGTTGTACCGTTCTCGACTCTTAATCCTTGTCTGAATTTCAAATATGTTCTTTGTCTATTCCCTTTTCTTCCTACGTCCTCTTCCTTTACACTCCTCTCTTTTTTGGCCGGCGTTTATTGGGGGACCCCCCCCCCCACCGCCCCCCCTGGCTACGCGCCTACTGTCAGATGAACATATGTTGATACCTTGTCCGCCCCGGAAGCTCAGGGGTTTAAGGTTTTAATTTACGGTCAGATTAGCATTCAGGGGTCCGCCTTAGCGCCCTAGACGGGGTCCAGGGGGCAGAGCCCCGGAAGTTCAGGAGTTTAGGAATTTAATTACGGTCAGATGAGCATTATTTTGATACCTAATTGTTTAAATGGCAGGTCACAAATTGGCTTGGGGTTCAGGGGGCGGAGCTCCGGAATCTCAAGGGTTTTAGGCACTCAATTACGGTCAGATGAGTATCAAGGGGCCCGCCTAAGGGCTCTTGGTTGGGTCCAGGGGGCAGATCCCCCAGAATCCCAGAGGTTTCAGGCATTAAATGACCGTCATAATATGAGCACCTAAGGGCCCGCCTTAGGGCCCTAGGTGGAATCCAGGGGGCAGAGCCCTTAGGATTTTAGGCATTAATTTTAATCATGGTCAGATGAGCATATTTTGATACCCCATTATAATGTGACACTGGCAGTTAACTATTTTTTCTTTCTCGCTCCCTTTCTTTCTATTTCTCTTTAATATACTTTTTCAAAGAAAGTGTGGGGGGAGGGGCTCGAGGATCCCGATCCCCGCCGTTCCGCGGGCCCTGATATGTAGGCATCTCAAGAAGCATTTTCTTGCCTGGCTGTAAATTTAGGAATTTGTCATTTTCCAACAAACGCATGAAGTGAGGAAAATTATCTCATTTCAGCATTATTTGTTAACCACCGTTATGGAATTATAAATAAACCACGTTTGAATTCTATTTCTTCAACCCCCCCCCTCCTCTATCAGTATGCCAGTGCCCCCCCCTCCGATCTACACCTTGTTGGCTCCTCTTTATCTTTTTTCTTTCCCTTTCCTTCCTTCTCTTTTATTTTTTTTATTGGGGGGGGGGGGGGGGGAAGGGGGGAGGCAAGTCCTCCCCCCGATCTCCTTCTTCCCTTTTTTCTTTTCTTCTTCCTCTTCTTTTTTTCCCTTTCTCTCCTCTTTCCCTTCTTTTCCTTCTCTCTCTCTCCTTTTTTTTTTTTTTTTTGCGGGGGGGGGGGGGGGGGGGGCAAGGCACGCTCGCCCCCCCCCCTGGATCCGCGCCTGGTTATAATGCCTATAACCTGTATAACACAGGACGGTTGAATTGTATTTGATCATAGTAAGGATGATTGCATGCCCTAATATAAACACATACATCGCATCCTGTCTACCGGTGATAAATATACTGGCTTTGTAAATTTAGCTAAGAAAAATAATCCTAAATTGATAATAGGTGGAAGGGCGAAGGGGATGTGTGAATATGTATACTGAAATATATCAGTTGTATTGAAAAATAGACCTTTACCTTATTAAAACCTGCATCATGCACGGATAAAATAGTGTCAAGGATACGGATGTTTATGCGAGATAGCACATACAATCATGTTTTTAAAAGGACTACCCTTTCGTACAGGATATATCTCCAAAAGCAAATAAAACTATTCACATCATAGCCTTCAACTAAAAGGAATATGTGTATATGTACTATTATAATATCTTCTTTTGTACAGTAAGGTATAATTATATTTGATCATTGTAAGGATGTTGCATGTTTTAACAAAACTTACAGTGCATCCTGAGTAAGGGCGAAAAATTGCATTCGTTTCCTTAAATCTGTTAACGAACAAAATCTAAATGTAGTGTTTCCTTATAGTCTGTGCAAGGGCAATAGGGATGTGTAAATACGTATAAAAAAGAAATATATATGTATTACTTAAAGGTAAAGACCAGTAATGGTCATGCGATTGCATTGTGAAAGAAACGTTGTGGAATCGATCAGAAAAGGTTGATCATCTAGCATCTAGCATCTGCAAGGTTCTGGAATCATCAAAATGATAAGAAATTTGGCCCATTCTTCGTAAAGTTACAAGCACTATACACAGAAAGATGTATATGGGACTACCCTATCTCTCTCACCAGACCATGAGAGAAATAAATTTACCAAATATATGAATTAGTAGGCGGTTTCCCGGCAATTTTTTTATCATCATGTATTAGTCAAAACATATTCTTTCACATGATTGGTAATGAGAGCTTCCATTTCATTTTTTGAAATTGGGGCGTTGCCAATACTGGTCTTTACCTTTAAAATGAGACTTTACACATGATAGAATGGTGTGAGATGTAAATACAAGTTGAATCATGCTTTTAAGGACAGCCCTTTCGAAGACTGAAGAAAGAAGTATGTGTAGAAAGAAGGTTAAAACAGTTAGATCATACACAACACGCGTGATAAAATGCTGCACCATTCGCGGATGACTGTTAACGTGAAATTTTATGTTTTTAAAGAACAGCCTTTTCGTACAAGACATATCTAGAAAACAGACCAAAATACATACATTATAAAAAACAAATGAAAGAAAATGCGTGTATGTACGTACCACAATAATGTCTCGTATTGCATAGTAATTAGGTATAATTATATTTGATCATTGTAAGGATGATAGCATGTTGTAATCAAACTTTCACCGAATCCTGTCTAACGGCGCAGAAAATTGATATAGTTTCGTAAGTTTTTGAACAAAAATAAATATGATGAATATACTGTTCTCTTAGAGTCTATTAACTGGATTCATATACAGTTAGGATGTAGCAAATGTATGCTGTATCTTATTTAGGGTAAATACATCTCCTTTAAAATGTTTAAATTATACACTGGTATACAAGGAGAATGATAACATTTGTACATACTGTCATGTTTATGATGCACACATTAAGCATGTAATAAATTGATGCTGGTATTTTTGCTTGCGTTCATTTACAGTATTATCTATCTACATATGGATTCATTTGTGATTTTCTATGATGCACATTGGATACAGGCCTAACATTATTATATCGCTGTTCGGTCGGGTTAAACACAACAAAGGCCAAACGCATTATCTGGTTGTACTACATGGACAACAATGACTGTACTACAACAATACATTGTAGAGGCTGACGTTCAAAAGCAATAATAATAGACCCACAGTGAGTAAATCGTGCCAGAAAAATCGGCTAGTCACTGAGAATTGAGAAAATATTTTGAAAAATCAATATAAAGCAAGCCAAAGATTTATGGCTATGGGAATTCCCATTCGTTATTGTGATATGATGTTGAACTAGCTATGCATTAATGATGGATGTATATAGTTTTATTCTTTAAATTTCGGATGGTTAGAAGAGGGGAAGGTGTGTGATGTGACATTATTTTTGATCGGTGTCTTAGTGAAAATAAATCCATCATGGCATATAAATGGAACAAATGGCAAATAAATTTAAAACTGGCACAACCAAAGTTACGATCTTAGTACCAAGATTTATCCACACAGCCGATGGCCTAATTTCAAACCAATATGTGAAATGTGATTTCCGTGTATTTTAAATTGGCACCGCTTTCTTTTTTCATGTTTCAAGATACCATCTCCCTTAATCCTCTGGATAATGTCACATATACGATTTCGTCTTTAAGGGTATTTTGAAATAATGCGAGGCATTCTTTTACACCTAAACAAAAACTTTGATTCTAAGTGTGTCTTTGTCAGTGCAGTCCGAGGAAGATATCAGAATCTATTTGACATACATAATATGAGTCAATTTCCTAAACACCACGACTAATGTGTATGATCGAGGAGGTAGGACCAGAAACACGCCCTGGTTGGCCACAATACCTTTCATAAACCCAACATGCCCGAAAAAAGTGTGATTTGCTAGCCTATTATAACAGTCGGATGGTATACACATTTTCTTTTCATATGATTATTCTATTCATTGTGAAATGGGCTATTAGAGGGCACAAAAGAAGCAGACAGAGTAAATACACTCGTTTAGTCATTCACGTTCGTTGTGCTTGAGAAAGGAAAGCGTGCTTTGAGGAAGTTCAATTGTATAATTACAAGCAAATGCACACAGTGGACATAAACGCATTCGATTGCTGTGCGAAGAGTTCTATCATGGTAGACAGTGTTTCTTTTTTTAAATACACTTGATAAACATGTATTGTATATCACAGGGCAGCTGTCAAATACTTCTTTATTTGATATAAGTTTGAGTTCAACAGTTTATGTCTTTTCATCTTCGGGGAAAGGAAATATCTAACGTTCTAAGAGAACCAACATATTCATGATATTTGTGACAATATTTATTGCTCTTCACCTGCGGACAAATTGGAAACTTCTGCCAACACAACACAAGCAGTGATACATTGAAGGAGAGGGAACGTCGAAAGCTTTCATTTGCCTCTATGAATTATTTCATAGACATTTAAAAAAAATGGATCTAAAACTGACTCGTAACTACATGCTCCTAGTCATCTTCATTTTGGCTCCATCATCATCGGCAGTGGAAACATATGGTGAGTGAGCTTTGCATGCATCTTTTGACTCTCAGGCTTTGCATTATATATCTGACGCTCATGGGTGTCGATCTGTAATTGATACCTATTCATCAGGGGGGATGATCTATTCATTCACCCCCCCCCCCTGATGAATAGGTATTGCGTAAGGATCGACACCCATACTGACACTATTCCTCAAAATACTGTGTATTGCTTCAGCTTTGCACTATTTGATAGTTGCTTTCTAATATTTTAAATCTAGACCTGTACATGTTTTCGCATATTTTGCATCTTTTTTTTAATAACGTTTACCTCAGTCAGATTAAGAAGCATAATGCTGTTTTGTCTTTCCACAATGAACTCTTATTTAGAATTTCCATTAGTTTGATTTGATTCTATAGCAAATGAGGTGTTGGCGATACGGTATCCTTGTTATTAAATTACTATAAGTTGTCAAGCGATTTTACGTATTGGCACCAATACTGCTCAAAGACACAGAAAACAACAACAAGACAACCGATAGGAAAAAAATAAAACACAGATGCAGACCAACAGTACTTGTTGATTTTGGTAAATAAAGATAAATAAATACCAATTTAAAAGAAAAAGCTTTTCTTCATATCATCATAGAAATCTTAAATGTGTCATGAATATAGTATTCCAGTTAAAACTGTAACTAGAGGAAACAAATTCCAAACTTAATATATAAGAAAAGATATAAACTCTTAGTTATTTATTTTTTAACAGTTCTCTATTAAAGAAAATGAGCAAGGACGAAGAAGAAAAAAAAAATTGGCGACGAAAAAGTAGAATGTAAAAATCTGCCCTTTATCAAATGACAACATCATTTAGATACAAATCTTCCCCCTCTTTATCCTGCTAGCTGCTACGACTGAAATGCTACTGCAAGTTAAAGGGTAACCTCATGTACCGTATAGTATTCAATACCATGAAACTTAAAGATCAAATTTGTATTCCATGGCACCTTACAGTAAGATTGGTTAACGGACCATCGCAGTATGAAGGCACTGTCGAATATAGTGCAAATGGAGAGACATGGAACACACTTTGTGGACAGCAAATGAATTTAAACGAAGTGAAGGTTGTCTGCAGACAGCTGGGCTTTCCCGGAGCCAACAGATACATGGCGAGTTCTCCATTTGGAAGTGTGAGCTCGAAGCCAAAGACCAGCTTCAGCTGTATAGGAGGTAAGTCGATCAGTTGCGGATCCATACTTAGGAGCCTAGAACAGGGCAACGGCTTTTCTTTTCTCGTGAGGCTGGGGGGGGGGGGGGGGGGGGGGGGGGGGGGGGGGGGGGTAAATGCATGGAAGTACAGACCGAACATGCCTATTTGGGAAAATGTGGCAAGACTGAAAATGTTATCATTACACAACTGAGAGTTTTTACAACGTTATATTTTTACGATTTACATTATGAGAGGTGGATAGTACACCCCCCTCTGGGATATATATTTATCAAGGATTTTGCGATGCTAGCTCTGCACTGTCATGTTGGAAATGTTCAGGGTGTTCGACACCATTAAATATTTTAAAAAGAAAAAAATCAATCCCAGTAGGGTCATAAAGTCGTAACCAATGTGGCGTTGGAAATAATGTTAACGTAAATAAACGAGCAGTTGTTTCTTGGAAAGAGATAACACACACAAAATGGCTTTTGACCTTCATTCATTGCTTGAGCCAGGGACGTGATAGAGAAGGACTTGAATCAAGCCGTTCTCCTTTGACCCCATGCTCCAAGCCGCCGGAAAGTTATGCGCTAATCTGCAGCTGTTGACCAGGTGGTGACATAAAAGAGCGCATGAAATTTTAGGATTTAGAATTCCTACATCAGAAAATGGTATCACAGCAACTGTTCGCTGTCCCTTCCAATGATTTCTCATCCATTGTTGAATGTGTAAAGAGTAGAACAAGCGAACACAAACTTGTGTAATTTCATTCTTTTTTAAACTTGAAAAATACAAAAAACACGCGAAAACACGCATTAGCAAACTTAATGTTATTGAAGATTGTAAATCATAGATCAAATAACGGGACATTAAAGCATGCACAAATTAGCGCATCATCCTAAAATATTGAGTTTTTGACAGGATGTAATTTTTCTTTTACCAACTCTGGCACACAATTTAAAGGCAGGACGGAGTTCTAAATTTGAAAATTTGTTTGATGCACTATTCCCAATAAAATTCCCATATAAAGTTTTTAATTTACACTGTAATTTTGCCGGTAATTTAATATTTTGTAATAAATGTAAAACTGGTGCCTGGCTTCCGAAATTCCCCGCAGTGGAAGCGCGGTTCGGAGCATGGAACTTCAAAGCCAAGTGGAATGTTACACATCCCATTGTTACGCTTTAGAACTCAAGAATGCGTTTGAATAAATTACAAGAGTTTCGCCTCCTGTTCTTTCACCTCCCTGCTTGAGCCCAAACTTGGTGCAAGAGGGTTTTGACAATACTTTTTGAAAAGCCTGCTGTTCAGTCATCCTTGGCAGCACAATAATGAAAATGTTATCATTAGATAGGACATTAGTTCGTTCTTACAATAGAGAATGAGTTAAGGCATTAAACATAGGTTATAGGTTATAACCTATAATTAGAAACTACAAAAGTTGGGTTAACTTTCTTTTATACGCACTGTGATATTATACTAAGCCTAGGGGAGTGCAAATTACTGTTCATCATGTGATCTCAATTAATAATATGTGTGTGTATGTGTGTGCGTGTGTATGTGTGTGTGTGTGCGTGCGCGTGTGTGTGTATGTGTGTATGACTGTGTCAGATATGTATCAAACAAATATTATTTACGCGACTAAGCTTCGAACCAGGTTCCATCAGAGTCTTTATATTAGTGAAAAGAGTGACCATTAACCCAAGTCACATCTGTTTCACTTTAATCAAAGATCAGTGAAGATTGTGAATGCATTCAACATATCACTTTGAAATCGAGCATTGGCTGGCGGTGATAATTTCTTATGTGATTGATGAATTTAATGAAAACGGAATAAAGTTTTAAATGAAATTTCTTGTATGATCTTTTCCTAGACGAGACTTTACTTGAGCAGTGTCAATTTAACAGTCTTTGTTCATCGACCCCTACTGCAACACCAGTTTCTGCAAAATGTTACGGTAGGATTCGTAACGTAATATATCAAACATATTTTTAAGTTGACATTCAATATCAATGGTATCTCCCTTTAGTACTAGACAGTTACAAACATGCACATTCCTGTGTGTTTAACAAAATTATTCGAATTGAATATTAACATGAGTAACCGTCCAATCCTGTTTCTTCTTTTAAAAATATATGGATAAGCAATCATTTTTTTAAAGATTTTATTCAATGTTTTTTTATATCCAGGAAAATAAAGGGGTTTAACAAAACCAAAGAAAACAACAGCAACCGGAGTACGGTAACAAATATAATAAAACAAGACAAGAGACAATTTGTATATTTATTAGTATTATTATAAGCATTAGCATTATTTGTTTGTTGTTCTTTTTATAATTATTTTATATAATTGTATTCTCTTTTTTAGTTTTAGTTTTTTTAATTATTAATTTTCCTTTGTTTTGAATATAATCACTATAAGTGATGCAATTAAACTATTGGTCCTATACCCATTTGAAACGTTGGAAAAAATGTGGTCACTTTGATCGGGCCAACAAAACTAGACTACTCATTTTATGTACTCATTTTATGTATAAATCTTAAACGATTTGTGGGTAGCTTTGACACTTCACCGGGCCTTTTTACCTTATCGAAAGTTTGCCTTTCCATTTGCATTTATCAGATGAACGGTATCTTGGATGTTTCAAAAACAAAGGGGGGAGATCGAATTTTTCCAGCAGACAATCAACTTATTTCACCTAACATGACAATCCAGATGTGCATCGATTACTGCAAATGTTCAAATATCAACTATGCCTACGCTGGAGTGGAATACAGTGCGGAGTGCTACTGTGGTGTGGCTTACGCAAATTACAGTCGTCATGGAGGAGGGAACGATACGGACTGTCAGTACCTGTGTATGGGTGATATGACCAGTTCTTGCGGTGGTTTGGGTTTCATCGCAGTTTTTGATCGTAAGCCGGTTTCTAATTTTTTAATATTTTGTGATTAAAGCCTCTCTAAAGTGTTGAAAATGAAGTCGAAAGTTGAAAGAAAATCTTGGTTTTCTGCGAATAACAGAAAAACAAAATTAAAATATTCTTTTATCAATAATTGTCTTAAAAAAACATTTGTTTTGGGGTAATCGTTGCAGCAGTTTGTCTTCAATTACATACCTTCATATTATGAAACAATTTAAGTGAAATTTTGCAATCGTATTTTTGGCAAATTCACGGCTCCAAACACTTAAGAGAAGCTTTAAAGTTAATTGTATTTTTTCGAATTATCTTTAACTCTTACCGTGCCAAGATGTTTTGCTTGAGTCGAAATTTGACCAAACCACGAACAATGTTTACTTTTTAATCACCAGCACATCTTCACCCGATCCGTAAACATATTGCAGAAAATCTACAGGATTTACTGAATTCACTGTTTAATGTAGGAGTGAGAGAAATTCCCTTCGAAATCCGAAATTTTCTTCTAAATTCTTTTGAAGCATATAGTAATTGTAAGATATTTAGAAAGCTGGACTAAAGCTCTTGACCATTATATTTTTTCCCCTTCCAATTTCAGTGAATGTATCAGTCATTATAAATTCATCTCCAAGTTCCAATGTACCATGTACCACAACTCTCAAGCAAACAACCGATCAAGAGGCGCCAACTCTTTCAACAGGTCTAACGTCAAGAAATGCAGTATTTCAGTCTGGTAATATTTGTGTTCAGTATTTTACGTTTGCATCGAAACAGATAACGATCCATCTGCTTAGGTACAGAAAGCTGGACATGGCATGCATATATTTCTCACTATTTAAGGAATTCATAAAGTCGCCATACATATCGTTTTCAAAGGTACCGTTTCCTAGGATTTACAGATGAAAAGAAATAATGCTGTTACTGAATATTCTCTGCTCGAATGGCAAAACTGTTCTGCCCCCCCCCCCCCCAAGGCATGCAGATTGCGGTCTAAAGGCCCGGTCACACAGGGAGGACGCATGGGGAACGCACGGCCAGCGCATTGGAAATTTGCAATTTGGGCCAGTGCGTTGTCGTTCGCTAGGCGTGCGTCATCATTCGTTACTCGTTCGTCGAGCGCGCTGGACCAACGCTGGACCAGCGCTATGCATGCGTCGTCATTCGCTGTGTGCGTCGGGATTTTTTGAGCATGCTCAAAAACGTGCGCCGAGCACGACGCATGAATATACACGCCAAAGGCACGCCAGACATGCGCCGGAGCGCGCTAGACCAGCGCCAGACATGCGTGGAGCGCGCTAGACCAGCGCCAGACATACGCGGAGCACACGCCCTGTATACGCACAGCGCGCTAGCTACACGCCGTGTATTTTGTGTCAGCTCGCTAGCTTTTCCAAAATTATGACAAAAGTTAGGCACACGTTCTTTTCCGATTTCCAATGCGCTGGCCGTGCGTCGTAGAACGCGGTGCATGCGTGGACCATTCGTCCAGCGCGCTAGCAACACGTTGTGCATTCGTGGAAGTTGTTATCATGTGCGCTTTGTGTACGGTCTGTATGCGCACTGTATGCGCCCTGTATGCGCCCTGTATGCGCTCAGCGCGCTAGCAACACGCTATGCATTTGGTGTCAGCTCGCTGTAGCTTCGACAAAAGTTGGGCGCACGACAACGCACTGGCCAAAATTGCAAATTTCCAATGCGCTGGCCGTGCGTTCCCCATGCGTCCTCCCTGTGTGACCGGGCCTTTAGATATTTCCGGTAATGCGCGGCACAGGCCTTTGTCAATAATTTGCCAAATGGTTTATCGTTTGTGCATTTCATTACAAAAAAAAATCTACCCTCTCTCTACATTTACATATATAATATATCACACCTGCTGTTAAAACGTTGATCAAGTTTGGGTCTCATCCCCACAGTGAATATACAAAAGGAAGTTTAAATCATTTTTTCTCCCGCCCCCCCCCCCACTCCGTGATCGGAGGGATACCATGTGTGTTACCAAAATGTCGGGTAAAGGGGTACTTTTCACGCACCAAAGTCCGGCTCGTAGTACACAAAAGCCCGTTTTACACACCAGACTTAGGGGGTGTTTTCAAAAGGAGGGAACATGCATATGCGTACCCCAAATAATACTGAGTGGGGGAGGGGGGGGGGGGGCGGGTTTTTTCTTTTTCTAATTTTCCAAAAAATTCTTATATCACATTTCAGATTTTTCGATTCGGCTTTCATAAAACAAAAAAATAATGCCATTTGGATGCACCTTATCATGTTCCGACAGATATTTCAACCTCTGCTGGCGTACAGTCTACTCTGATGTCTACTCTGGTGGCAGAAACAGGAGACAAAAGCGGCATTGGTATGTACTCTGTTCTTGGTGTTTGTAAAGAATTTGTTTGGGAGGATCATTGTGGGGAAGGCAAATTAGATAAATAAACAACCATTCCGTTTTATTTATTTATTCCGTTTTATTTAAACAGGGTAGCCCCGTCAGTAACTCATCTCTATAACTTTTAGAATGGCATTTCGAAAATCGATAGGGCTCTTTAATGAATGCTTGCTTCTTGATTTTATTGTCCTCGGAAATTAAATAAACAAATTGAGCACCTGGCTTTACACTTCAAGTACTTCTTTCATGTATTTTTTCCGTCATCTTTTGATTCAATTATTTGCTGCATTTGCATTTGCATTTTCCATTTGTATTCTATTTTACAGGTTTATATGCAGGTGCTGGTGGAGGAGGCGCATTTCTTCTGATACTTATCATCATAATAATTGTTTGTGTCACATGTAGACGCAGGTAAGCCTATAGTAAGAATAAATATAATCTCAAAATTATAAATGTTATGAAATATTTTTTTCAGAAATGAAATTAAACAGTGTATTAAAACTTCATAAGCACATGGATGCTCGATAAATATAGGACTTCAGAACAACACAAAACAAAACAAAACAAACCAAAACAAAGCACAAGAAAATAAAGATCAGCGTAAAAAGTGTTGTTTGGTCGTATTGTTCAGTCGGGTCACATTATATTTTTCGACTTGATGTGTACTTAACATATTCAGTCCTAACTAGTCTCCGTTTTCAAGTTTTACCTTCGCTGTCCATAATTTCCACACATTTTTGTCCCGGGGAATAGTTTGTTAGCTAACTGCGCCATTCTGGTGTTGCTACTATACACGTTGATGGTATATTAGTTGGCAATCGAGCTTATAGACTTATTCATAGAACATTTGTTTATCTGCTGTCTGGATAATGGTTTCGATTATACACATAAACACAAATACACATTGCATGTGGCAAATCTTCAATCATGGAAGCGTTTGTTCTGCTCATGACGTTACCTGATCACATGACCGCCGGAGGCCGGAATCCTTCATTTTTATAGAGGCGGGGCTTAGTGTTAACAAAGACAACTGAATAAATATTTTGTACAAATTATCTAACATAACAGAATGCATATAATGATCGGAAATATGTATTTTTGCATCCTTGTGCACTATATAAAAAAACCTAGACAAATACAAATAATAATAGACCTTTAATTTTTTTGTGGGGACGGGAGGGGGCGCCTGCCCCACGTGCCCCCGGATCCGCCTTCGTGTATTTATGACATGTATTCCCCCCCCCCATTTTCGTTCCTCTTCTAACAGAAATAAAGAGAAACGATCACGCGCTACTGACCAACCATTAACAAAGATGATTTCTTCTAAGGACGACAATAAAGAACGTAGTAAAACTACCGACGAGGAAGGTGATCCTTGTTATAAGAACAAGAGTGCAGAGACGGAACGCGACTATGAGAACATGACCGTGGACAATAACGAACTTACCTACATGAACTCGGAGAAGAGATCTACCATGAAAGAAGCAACACACGACCCTGCAGCTCTCTATGCCATGCCCGACCTATCAGCTCAAACCTCATCTCGACCTAAGACGTACACCTCGCCACCAAATGACACAGATGATCCGTCATTGATGTACGCTATGCCAGACAGAAGAGCTAAGACGGTGTACTCAAGCAACGAGAAAGCAGCGCTGGAGGGGGATAGCCTCCACGCGCTGTACGCCACTCCAACGAAAAACCGCTTGGAGCCGATCGGTATGGAGGCATCGACAGATGGGGAGGGCTTGTACGCGCTACCAGACAAAAACCCACGTGACCACGTGACCCAAAATGGCGCCGGAAAGCGTGATGATGTAGAAGCCATGTACGCCATGCCAGATAAATCACGACGGGGCAATAATATTGTTGATAACACTGTAATGATAGAAAATGATATCTACAGCTCTACATAGAATGTCAGAGGGAAATAGAGAGGGTTAATGGGTTTGCTTTTTTTTGTACTTTAATTTTTTTTTAAATAACAAATGTTTGTCCGTTCAAATGCCTATCCGCCCACATCCACCCAAATGCAAACACACTATATGTTGCTTTTGGGTTAATAAAGATAGATGAATAAGAGTTAAAGATACATGATAACACATTATCTTCTCTTTTTTTTTTTTACAAATGTCTTTGATAGAAAGCCAGCTAGGTTGAAATATTGAGCAATTATATTTTTGGCGATGGAAATGTTGAATGTATTAACCTATCCGTTATTAAAAAGGATATATGTTGACAACCCTTTTCTAAATATATATCTCGAAAACAAATAACAATACAAATATTATTGACAACAAAGAAAACGTTAGCGAGGGGCTTAGAGTCGATTCAAACTTTGGTTAGTAAATATGTAGAACAAAATTGTTTATATAAGTATCACATGTATGTATTTTTAAAAATTAATTTGTGCTATAAAAAAAAGTGATGTCTAAACGAATGAATAGGAATTAATATGTATACAGATTTGTTCAATTATAGTAAATAGTGCTACTTTTCATTCATAGATATTTTACTATACAAAATCAAATATCTCTGAACTTGTATTACACGATTATAATGCCTATAACTTGTATAGCAGATGGAGATTGTATTTGTTCATAGTTAGGATGATTGCATGACCTAATAAAACATGCATCGCATCCTGTCTATCGTTGTAATATAATAATAATAATATTTTAAAGTCCACTCCAAATTGTATTAAGTTAAACCGAAAATGATTGGCTTTGTAAATTTAGCTAATAATTTTTTTTCGAGTTTGATGTTTTCGTAAAATAGGTGCAAGGGCGAAGGAGATGTGTAAATATGTATATCGCTAATTAAATTGTGTTGAAAAATATACTTTTTACATGATTACAAACCTGCACCACTCATGGATGAAATAGTATCAAGGATACACATGTTAAAGTTAGAAAATAAATCATGTTTTTAAAAGGACAACCCTTTTGTACAGGATATATCTACAAAGAAATAAAAGGACTCACATTACAGACTTCAACTAAAAAGAATATGTGTATATGTACCATTAAATATCTTCTACTGTACAGTAAGGTAGAATTATATGTTATCATTGTAAGGATGTTGCTTGTTTTAACAAAACTTACACTGCATCCTGTTTAAGGGCATCCTGTTTAAGGTTTCCTTATAATCTGTGCAAGGGAAATACGGATCTGTAAATACGTATGCAAAATGAAATATATATGTATTACTGAAAATGAGACTTTACACATGATAGATTGCTGCCCAATTAAAGATAAAATTGTTAATATGAGATGTAAATACAAGTTGAATCATGCCTTTTAAAGGACAGCCCTTTCGAAGAAAAAAAAAGTATATCTAGAAAGGAGGTTAAAACACCTACATTATACACAACAAGCGTGATAAAATGCTGCACTATCCGTGGATGAAATAGATATATCAAGAGTCAAACTGTTAAAGGGATTGGATCGCCAGTTTCCATGTGCAGAAGGCCATAATTCGCTGACACCAGACTTGGTGGAAATACCATTAATGGGGGTACAAATTTGCACACAGCAAACCCATAGTCCAGTCAAGAATTACCCCCTAATCTCTCGGAGAGCTCGAGAGTCTTCGGGCAAATCAAAGCATTACATAAGGTCCAATGGTCATAAAACTCGAGGTTAACTCTGGTGATTGACAACACCTGTTAAGGCCCGGTCACACAGCCCTCCACGGGCGTATCGCGGCCAAATCACGGCCAAAAATGTCTGCCCGTGAAGCAGACGCTGTTGGACGCTTTGAGGTCGCGATAAAGACGTGATACAGCCGTACTTTACCCGTCGTTACACGCGGTAAGAAATTCACACGCGGTTGGCCGCGCGAAAAAGTTTTGGGCTGCCCAAAAATTTAGACCGCAGGTAATCGCGGGCGGTACACGTGGTACACACGCGGTAAAGACGCGGTACAGACGCGGAACGAACGTGCTAGGACGTGCTACGGCCGCGGTTAAGACGTGGTTACACGCGGAATTGGACGCGAAATTTTAGCGGGTAATCGCGGGTGGAGCACGGTCATAGCACGTTTGTTTCGCGTCTGTACCGCGTTGTTATCACGTGCATTAGCGAGTGTACCGCGTGTAAGCGTGGTAGGCCGTGGTACCGCCGCGCTTCACCCGCGATAAGGACGCGGAACAGTCGCCGGCGTCTGTTCCGCGGGCATACCACGGGTAAACCGCGGGTAAGCCAATTTTGCACATTTTCCACCACGGGCAACCGCGGGCAAAAAAAAATCGCGAAATTTTACCCGCGATACAGACGCGAAAGGCTGTGTGACCGGGCCTTTATTGGGTAAACACCCGAACGGTGTCGAATTCCCCATGAGAGCCAACTACTCAGTGACTTTAATGTGAGATTTCATGTTTTTAAAGAATAACCTTTTCGTAAAAGACATATCTAGAAAACAGACCAAAATACTGTATTTTGGTCTGTTTTCTAGATATGTCTTTTACGAAAAGGTTGTTCTTTAAAAGCATCATACATTATAAAAAAACAAATGAAAGAAAATGCGTGTATGTACGTACCACAATAATGTCTCGTATTGCATAGTAAATAGGTAGAATTATATTTGATCAATGTAAGGATGATAGCATGTCGTAATCAAACTTCCACCGAATCCTGTCTAAAGGCGCATACAAATGATATAGTTTCGTAATTTCGTGAACGAAAATAAAATATGATGAATAAACCGTTCTCTTAGAATCTGTACCTGGGCAATTGGGATGAGTAAACATATATAACAAATGGTATGTATAATTTTTGTGTGTGAAATAGAGACGTTTTCACATGAGTAAATGTATTCATGCTGCCATACATAGCTGTTATATATATTTGTTTAGTTTTGATTTTATAAGAACATAGTTTATACACTAAATTCAAACAATTGTTCCCATTTACAATGCAAAGCTTTAACAATGATTAGCTTGTTCTGACACTATCTTTTATTTTGGCGTGTATGTACCGAATGATTATCACACCTATGCTATTTTTAACATATTAAATTACAGTGCTATAAATGTATATTTCATAGTCCTACAGCATGAAGGAAGACATCATATTTTTCTCAACATTTATATAATAAAATTATGATATTTATATATTTTTTTAACAGCATCATATTTCCTTTATTCAATGTGAGCAAGGTATTAACTGGATTCCTGTACAAGTAGAATGTAGCAAATGTATGCTATATCTTATATATGGTAAATACATCTTCTTCAAAATGTTTAAGTCATACACTAGTATACAAGGATAATGGTAAAATTTGTACATAATTTTCTGTTTACGATGCACACATTAAGCACTTAATAAATTGATGCTGGTATTTTTTCCTGCGTTTATTTACAGTATTATCTATCTACATATGGACTCATTTGTGGTTTTCTATCATGCACATTGGATACAGGCCTAACATTATTATAACGCTGTTCGGTCGGGTTAAACACAACAAAGGCCAAACACATCATCTGATTTTACTACATGTACAACAATGACTGTACTACAACCAGGCGCGTACGCAGGGGGGGGGGGGGGTTTGGGGGGTTAAACCCCCCCTTTGGTATTTTGAAATGTACAAACCCCCCCCCCCAAAAAAAAAAAAAAAAAAAAAAAAAAAAAAAAAAAAAAAAACAAAACATAAAACCCCCCCTTTGGATTTTTTTTTTTTTTTTTAATTAAAAAAAAAAAAAAAAAAATTATCCCCATGACTGACCTAAACCAGGTGACCTTACCCCCCCCCAACGTATTCATTATGAAATGGGCTCTTAGAGGACACAAAAGAAGCAGACAGAGTAAATACACTCGGTAAGTCATTCACGTTATGCTTGAGAAAGGAAAGCGTGCTTTGAGGAAGTTCAAATGTATAATTACCCGCAAATGCATACAGTGGACATAAACTCATTCGATTGCTGTGCGAACAGTTCTTTCATGGAACACAGTGCTTATTTTTTAGTTGATAAACATGTATTGTATATCACAAGGCAGCTGTCAAATACTTCGTTATCTGATTTAATTTTGAGTTCAACAATACTGTTCATCTTCGGAGAAAGGAAAATATAACGTTCCAAGAGAACACACATATTCATGATATTTGCGAATATTACTATTATTGTCATTCACCTGCGGACAAATGGGACACTCCTTCCAACAGACTGGTCTGTTACTACATGCTCCTAGCCATCTTCATTTGGGCTCAAGCATCATCGGGATCGGAAACACATGGTGAGTGAGCTTTGTATTGATCTCTATTTCTGTTTCAAGATACTTCTCGAGTCAAAAGTGCCCTATTTATCCGACACTTTTCCTCAAATTACTGTGTATTGCTTTAGCTTTGCAGTGTTTGATAGTTACTTTCCAATATTTTTGATTTGGACATGTACATGTTTTTCCCAAATTTCACATGTTGTTTGTTAATGTTTACTCAGCCAAAATATGCTAATTCGTCTTTGCACAATGTACTGGGGTAACTCTTATTTAGAGTGTCCATTTGTTTGATTTAATTCTATAGAAAATAAGTAATTGGCGAAACAGGATTCTTATCATTAAATCACTTCAAGTTGTCACGCATTATTTGCCAATTTACTGAACAAACAAAATTGAGATATAAAATAAAAAGGAACATGACAGTATAACTGATAGTGATAGACCATATGCATAAAAATGACTCAAGGAATGTGATTTTATTCTCTTATTTGACAATCGTTTAGATGACCTCTATGTCGGATGCTTCACAGATGAGCCAAATAATCGCGTCCTACCAGATGACGTATTTATATCAAATACCATGACAGTCGAGGTGTGCATTGATCACTGCACAGGATTGAATGACATTGACTCTGCTTACGCTGGGGTAGCCTATTCGATTGAATGCTACTGTGGGGTTGCTGGTAGGAACTACAGTCGACATGGAGTGAAAGAAGACAGTGAATGTAGCCAGCCGTGTGCGGGGGATAGCACTACTTTGTGTGGGGGCATAGGCAGAATTTCTATTTATAACCGTAAGTTTTACTACATTCATAACAAGTGGTGACTTTCTTCTATTGTCCTATTAAAGTAGGGGTTGTGCACTAATGTACGTGACGTGTATATGCTCTTCGTAGCCGTGGTAGGGTTGTTTGAATCGTGGAGGGTGATATTATATCTTTTCAAGGGGGGGGGGGGAATTGTATGGGTACTTTGTATCGTTTAAGCATTCTCACCACTAGTGAGTTCCCTTTTTTGTTTTTGAATATCCATTCTTATCACTGATTTCATTTATATTGTAACCTAGATCTTGAAGAAGATTTTTTTTTCTCACCACATCTAACATTGAACCATTTTGCAGTTTTATTGATTAGAGCTCCAACAACTACTCAAACAAGTGCTGCATCGACACATTCGGCAAAATCAGGTAAGTAGATAGTATGGATAGGCTATCGCTAGATATAGACCCGCCAAAACTGTTAACAATGTTATTGCAAAAACAGCCTAGCTACCATAACAAAATATTATTTGAGTGTTTCACTTGATATTTTAACTCATGTAAATGTATTTTCTTGACATGCTAAAATTATATTTATACTGAATTTTCTATGGGGTACCTTGTATATATAAAATCGATAGGCCTACATTATATTTTCAAGTTTTACAGTGAGTATTGTTTTCCAATACTTCGACTTAGGCTTTTTCCATTTACTGTTTTGGATTGAATGCAAATGCAATATTTCGTCTATGAACAGTTAATTTAAAAACCCTCTTACTTGATTTATACAAAATATGTGCTCATATATATATGTATGTGTGTTTGTGTGTATGTGCGTGTGTGTATACATGCATGTTTATTGAATAAGATTTTGTGTCATAAAATATAATTACTCTTACTATTGAATTGTTTAAATTATGTGTGGATGGGAGTGAGCGGAGATGGGTGTGTCCCAACTCGTTGTATATAGATATAAATTGTCTGTTTATTCTTGTTATTCCTATTCCTATTCTCCTTCTGCTTTGTTATTATTATTATTATTGTTATTTATTATCATTATTATTATCATCATCATAACCATCATCATTATCATTATTTCACTATCTCACATCTCAATTCTGCTGCTAGCAATTCCTTTATTTCAATTTCCTTTATTTCAAATGAGGAAACTACCTATACAAACGATGAAGGTTATAGCTGCAGTCATAGCATTACCTGATGACGTATTTTTCGGTTATAGTTAGTGGTTCTAGAATAACCACCTTCTAGAACAACTACCCCTCGGACAACAACCCTCTACGATACCCACCCTCAAGACTGTACGATTATCCTCTCTTTCTATTTTTCTTGTTCTACTCTTTCCTCCTCTACCCCCTCTCCTCCAATCTTTCGTATATTCTCTGATCAACCTTTCTTTCTTGTTTCTTCTTCCTTCTATTTCTCTTTCTAGTCCCGTCTTTCTCTTCCTCTCTCCTTTTTTGATGACACAGAAGGTTTTTAATGTTTTTAATATTTGTAATATATTTAAATTTCGATTTAATATATTTAGATTTTGATGTAATATTTGATTTTCATTTTGTTTCATTATGCATGATTTATAGTCGTACGTTTCAGTCATTCATATTTTTATCGTTTATTGTGTTGTATATTGACTTTGTAAATTGAATAATTTCAGCTTCCCAGCTGCACGTTCTTTTATTGCAATAAACCGAATTAAATCAAATCAAAATGATATTTAGTATTCTTTTTAATAATGATTGATTCCCATCTCTGGAATCAAATTTGATTATGTGTTTTCAGGAATTCTGATCGCTGAATTCAATCACTGAATTTAGTTGATCCGATCGTGTCTTCTAAATGGTGAATTTTTTACATAAATGTTATCTCTTTGTATCTTCCATGTTAACATAGAAGTCGTGACCTCTGCAACTTCACTCAAAAACATAGCTTATTCTCATCATTTGAATCAAATTTCATTTTGTCTTTTCATGCATGCTGCTCGTTGAATGCAATCAATGAATTTAGTTGTTCCGGTCGTGTCGTCCATACAGTAAATGTTCTACATAAATGTCTCATTGTTTCTTCCATGTTTACATAGAAGCCGTGACGACGACGTCTTCATCAATTTCCACTGGTTCTACGACGAACTACTATATGTCTACAGGCAGTATACTTGGGAATACAGGGAAAGGTATTTAATATTCAGTCTTACCTTAAAGTATCCTCATTATTTCGTAAGACAAATATCAGTGCTTAAATTGACAATTGCAGATAAGTGTAACACTACCAGTAATATTATTTTATTTTATTCGATTCGATTATTAAGATGATTGCATTACTTAGATCATATTGAAACAAGGATTCAATGAAACGAACTAAAAGGAAAATAAAGAGAAACGAAATGATGACGAAATAGCATTTTGTTATTAGGCGTTTTCCTAGTTTAAAAAATAAATAATTGTTTACTCTTTTATTTTTTATCAATCAAAAGACATATAGATGTGTTCGTTTATCATGCTAGTCCAACATGACTAAGGTATTTTTCAATATAATATGCTGCAATATTATTGTTCATTATTCATTCTATTAATATGCATTTTTTTCTGAAATGATTTTCCTTTTCATTTCCTTATGTTAAATTTGAAACAGGATCAAGCTTGGTGCCAACAACAATCTACAGTTTGGTCCCGCTATTCGCTGTCGCTATCATCGTGCTTCTCGTGTGCTTTCTTCGTCGACGAAAAGGGTAAATAGTCTTTTATCATAATTGATGCTGTTGTCAATTCCAGACTAATACCTATGAACTACACTCAAATGTATCGTTCATTACAGCCAATTATCGCATTCCACTAACCCATAGGAAACAAAAATTCTTTAGGATTGTACATATGATTTCTAAAGTAGGCTTCAATTAATTCAAGATTCAAGATTCAAGATTCAAGATAATTTATTGTCATGTAAAAAATACATAAAATTTGCCTTCGGACATTTAAAGGTGCTTTACATGTACATACAAATATAAATATACAGACAAAATAATTACATTTCAACATAACATTTAACAATCATCACAATTTTTAGAAAGGTTACATTAAAAGAATAAGATAAAACTGAGGAAAAGGCAGTGCAGTTTAAAAAGCGATTATTAAGCGATTATTCTAGAATAAGTTGTTTGAAAAGTTATTTACATTTTCGACATGAATCGATATAACATCAACTTTTTTATTTTGACAGACGAAACAAAGAAATACATTTGATTTTAGAAAGAAAGGCCCATGAGACCCACAGCAACGAGATCGATCGACAGTCCATGAGAACGATAAAACAAAGGAATACTTCAGGGAAGATAGAGAAATAGAGAAATGTTTGCATTACGTTTTAGTAAACTCTCTAAATAGTGGTTAACCTCGCACCATTAATTGTATACATCCGTTCTAATAAGTTGCGACAATGTGTTCATTATTATATCAGGCTAAAAAACGGGTCATCTAGAGGTATCGCCGCCTCCGGAGAGCCTCGGGAGAGTCCTGGAATAAAGGATAACCCGACATTTGAATCGCCCACTGTCCATGATCTCCGGAGCTTAGACGTTGCGGGTTGTCATGGCGGGAATGATCCATACATTGCCCTTACGACTCCCCATGATGGCCCTACAGTCCAGATATACGAACCATTACGAGAGGTAAACTCCCAGAGAGACGGATATGAGGTACCTATCAATAGGGCCAATGGACAAACTGGTTCAGAGTTTCAAGAACGCCCTGACACCGACTATGAAATCACTCATGAATACCAGGACCTTACAAATAGTGTAGTTGGAAGGAATAATTCGATAGGTAATGAAAGTCCGGTACGTGGGCTTCAGGTAAAATCTGAGACCGACTATGAAGCAATACATGACTACGAGAACCCGGGCATAATTGGATGAAATATTCCGCAGTATGAGAGTCACATAGATGGGCTTCAGGAAATGTCTAAGACCGACAACCTAACCACACATCAATACTAGTATGTGTGCAATAAATGAATTTGGGTTTAACATTAACAGTTACTAAAGACAGGTTATTAAATTACTTTTTTTTACCTCATTTTTTTTTAAAGAAAAAAAGAAGAAAAAAGAAGCTTGTGCTAATGGGTAAATAATAATAATACAGACATTTACAACGCGCAACATATCCACCCAGAGGGTGCTCAAGGCGCTTACAATGAGCTACATAATATACTTAGATATGCCAGGCGATCGCCTATCTACAAGACTAACTAGTCCAATGTCCCATCAGCATGAGTTTTTTCTTGTTAATAGGGACTTTTAGATGAGTGGACGAGAACACGACGAACGCCGACTGATCATGCGTGTCAACGTACTTAACTGCCCATGTTGACTACAATTAGAAATATTTTAGATTGCACTCGACGATATACATGCATGCAGGAAGTAACACTATGAACATCACGGACAAAGAAAGTGGACAAAATATACAGTTCCTCATTCTACCCTCGACAAAAGAACATCCCTTCACTGCTATTAGGTAACAATGTGTAGAACAGGTGAATATGCATGTGACACCTGTTCTACACAGTTTTACATAATAGCAGGAAAGGGATGTTCCTTTGTCTACCTGAGGAACTGTATATTTTATACGCACGCAGCATACTAGTACCTTGAGCATGTAAAGGCGCTATATAAATATCAATATGTATGTATGTATATGTACTAGATTTAGGAAAATCAAGGTTGACGCCTTCTCGATCGCCGACTGAGACGACGCAACGCATGCGCAGTGCCTTAAAATGACGTCACACGTTGCAGTCAAAGCTGTCGACGTGCAAATCTAAAAGTCCCTAGTACTTCTACTTCTACGACGATACTCAGCAGGATCCATAAGTCAAGATGTAATACTAATTGTTGTATGTGTCGCAAATGAAACTGACGACAGGCGCAGCTCCCCCCCCCAAAAAAAGGGGCTCTCAACAGTCTTTGTCTAGACTCCTCTTCCCCCACCCCCCCCCCCGCTTATTCAGCGGCTGGCTGAGTCGTTGCGAAATTTTTGACGCGATTTTCACATTTTAAACCCCACCCCCCTTCGACAAAATCCTGCGTACGCGCCTGGTACATTCAATTACATTTTAAGCAGTTGCTATGTCGGAAATCCCGAAGCAACAGCATGAAAAGACCTTACCCCCCCCCCCAACGGAACGAAATATCGATCGGTCAAATTTTCAAATTTTCGGGAAAAAAAAAATATATATATCCTCTTACCCCCCCCCCCCCCCCCCCCCCCCCACTTTCGTAACAATCCTGCGTACGCGCCTGGTACATTCAATTAAATTTTAAGCAGTTGCTATATGTCGGAAATCCCGAAGTAACAGCATGAAAAGAAAGGTTTCAATGGGCATTGTATACAAACATGTAATGTTATTGCGAACAGGTGGCCAGTTGATGGGAAGGGACATACCAATGTCTTTAGTGCATCTAGCTGACTGATGAATGACTGGCATGATATAATGTTACATGGGTCATTTGCTTTTGGAGGTTTTTTGTTTAGGGGTTGAGCTTAGCAGGTAGAACAAAAGCATTTGAAATAATATGTAAAATGTATGACATAAATGTAAATCAAAAAGTCAAAAGATATGTGATGAATACATAATTACAGTTCAACAGAAGTCAACATCAATCTGTAACTTAGTCACCCTTAAAAGGAAAAGTCCACCCTGATGTTTAGTCGGTTTTAATATCGGCAGAAAAATGAGAGGAACAGGTCAGTGAAAGTTTGATAAAAAACCGATTAAAAACGAGAAATTCATGAATTGTTTAACTTTAGTGAAACTAAAATTGGCAACACTGTGGCGTATCTTGCAAGCTCCTCTTCAATTTGCTCTGTACAGAAAAAGTTTTCTTAATTATTGATGACGGTGTTGATATGTTTCATACAGAGATTGTATAAATAATTATATTCAGGGTGAGTTATTATCATTTGTATTATTGTTACTGTTACTCTTATTAGTACTGGGTAGGACTATAAGTTTGAATCTCATTTTTCATGTGCTTCGTCTTCTTCCCTTTTTCTTCTTTTTCTATTCTCTTCTTCTCTCTCTCTATCTCTCTCTCTCTCTCACTTTCTCTCTATATTATAATGTGCTTTACAGTGCACTGCATTGTGAGAGAGTGAGTGAGTATGGCTGAGTGTCTTTGTAAGATATTTATAATTGTTTTGTAATAAGTATGAATATACATGTATGTCTTTTTGTTTTGTTTGTTATAGTAAGTTTTTATTATATTTATATTTAATTGTATGGGCCCCATTTACAAGCTTTGCTTCTCAGGGGTCCATAGCCTGTCATCAGTACCAATGTGATTGTAAATTGTTTTTAATAATTGGCTGAATAAATTGAAATTGAATTGAATTATTATTGTTCATTTGTAATATCATTTACAATGCATTTTATTATTATGTGATAGTTGAAAACTTAATGACGATGCTCAAATACGAACAAAATATGGTAACTTTCAACAACAGATACAAATGCTTATAGATAATGCAGAACGTACACCGAAACAAACAAATATTTAAATTAAAAAAAGGGGTGGGGGGGGGGGGTAAGGAGAAAGATAATATATCAAAAGTGACAGTAATAAATAATATGATGATAAGGATAATAATAATAATAGCAATTATAATAATGACGATTTTTTCTTTTTTGCCCGTATCTGCCAGTTAGGCACTCGTGTCACATGTTACAAAATAAGAAACAGAATCAATTTAACTCCAAATTGATGATTTGCTTAATAACACATGTTTTCTTTGGTTTCATTGAGAAACGTAATGATGCTTTAAGCTGCATAATAATCTGGACTCAACAAAAATTATATTTTTCTCGAATACAAAAAGACTATACCGTCCTTCCAGAAAATAAAACAAAATATCTAAAATAGTCACATAAATGAGAGGCAGGTTAGTACAAAACTGACAAATTTGATTTAAAAAGTCGATACATTTTGAGAGGATTTTGGTCGTTCAGTATTATTTTATTTAATTTCCAAAATCATTTTCCGTCATAATGTTGCAATGTTGTTTTTGTTATTGTTGGTTTAAATGAAGTCGGGCTAACTCGGACACGGGGACAACTCGGCCCGCTGCAAAAACGATTAGTTTTTGCAGGTTTAGGATTAGGTTTAGGGTTAGAGTTAGGGTTAGAGTTAGGGTTAGAGTAAGGGTAAAATTACATAAAAACTTACATAATAAATTGCAACATCATGACTGAAAATGATTTTGGAAATTCAATAAAATAACACTGAACGACCAACATCCTCCATTTACATGTACAAATGAATATCATATTACACTTCAGAATAAGATATACATAATGAATATCAACCATAATAAGCCATGACTGAAAGCGTAGCATATTGATAATAATAATATGATAATTATACTGTATATACAGAACATAGATTTAAAACGGATCCGAGCTAACTAGGACCCGGGGGCAACTCGGCCCCGCTAGCTGCAAAAACGGTCATTTTTTGGTTGTCATTTTACCCTAACCCTAACTCTACCCTAATCCTATTCCTAACCCTAACCCTTAACCTAACCCTAACCTATTCAAATATGTTATTTAGAGATTGATTTTAATAAAATGACGTCGGAGTGTCCAAAAACTTGAAGAAAAAAATATTAACAATTAAAATCTGTGAGTGCACTGTATGTAGTATTTAAAGTAAAATAATTTCAGATAGTTCCGGTAGTTAATTTGCAGTGTTTATTTTAGTGAGATTCCACGGAATGGCCTGATTTAGACGCTTATCTCATGGCTATTTTTAAAATCAACGTTAAAGTCTTTTTTTAAACAAGAGGAAACACTTTCCGGCACTTTTCTCCATATTGCGGAAATGATCGAATGACATAAAGGCCAAGCGTACACTCTGATACAAGTTGTATCGGGGTTAATTGCAATTAATATAAGACCTACACTGTATAATAATAGAACAGGGAAAGAGCAATTCTGTGTAGTCAGTCAATAAATAAATTATTTACACACTTTCCAAGTATACTGTCGCTCATATAGTTGGAATATTTTTTTACCCCAATTTATGGGATTATTTTGAAACTATTGGAAACTTCTTTCAAAACATCCAGATCTGAAACAGTGATAAATTGAAGGAGACGGAAGGTCTAAAGCTTCATTTGCCTCTTTGAATTATGTCATATCATATTTAAAACAATGGATCTCAAACTTGTCTGTTACTACATCCTCATGGCAATTTTCATTTGGGCTCAAGCATTATCTGCAGTGGAAGCATATGGTGAGTGAGCTTTGTATTGATCTCTATTTCAGTTTAATGACACTTTTCGAGTCTAAGGCTTTGCATTATATATATCTGACACTATTCCTGAAACTACTGTGTATTGCTTTAGCTTTGCAGTATTTTAATAGTTGCTTTCCAATATTTTTAATTTGGACATGTACATGTATTTCTTAAATTTCACATGTTTTTTGAATGTTTACCTCAGCCAAATTATAAAGCATAATGCTGTTTCTTCTTTCCACAATGAAGTGGGGTAACTTTTATTTATATTGTCCATTGGTTTTATTTGATTTGATAGAAAATGAGCAACTGGCGATACATTAAATTACTATAAGTTTTCACGCATTTTTTGTCTTCGCACTATTACTGCTCAAGACCCTCTTTTTATCTTTCAAAACAAACAAAAGGAATAAGAACAACAAGAATTAAACAAACTATCCCACAACGAACGAATATAAGAAATAAAATGAACATACAGTATTGATGAATGACTAATGGAATGTGTTTTTATTCTCTTATTTGACAATCGTTTAGATGACCTCTTTGCCGGATGCTTCGTAGATAGCAAAATTACGGTGGGTGAACTTTCAAAATTCAATGAGACATGAGGGCTCCAATGAAAGAGCTAGTGATAACGTACGTCGGGGTGGATGTGCTTTTCGTCTAAACAAAAAATGAATTTTTAACGATTTAAAAAAAAAACGTCCATAGGCTAACATGTTAGGCTGCTGACTCTGACCAGGCTCTGACGATAGGGGGCGTTGTGAAATGAGACTAAACGGAGCAATATGGATATGCCCACGAAAACAATACAGTTGTATCAAATATCATTTTTTTCTATGGGCAATGTTGAAGGTAGATCACATCATTGAAGAAAATTCGGTACCAACCTACTTACCATACGTTTTTTAAATATAATCGAACTCGGGCATTTTCCGTACAAATCACTTTCGTTTGAGGATATTTATGTTACATTTATTTCTTTTAAATAATATATTGTAATTAAGCAATCGACACGGCGTATATGCCCCTCGTATTCGTAGTAAGGTGGATCCAGCCATTGAGGGTGCTATGGTATTACTCGGGGGTGAGTAGGAGGTGGGCAGGGGCAAGGGTAAGATAATTTAAGAGCTTGAATCATTTTAGACTTTTCAACACTCAATTAGGGGGGGGGGGACGTGGTGCCCCCCTGCGTACCATGTAGCCACGCTTCTGTCGTGTGAACAATAGTGACCAAATGAAGGAAATATTTTGGCGATAACGCTTTTTAATACTGAATGTGTTTTATAGCTATTTAGGTTTTTGTGTAGACGCAAAATTACACTATGTCTTTTACATACACTGGTACCAAACTTCATATTTTTACATGCCAGTTTCCTATGACATATAAAGAAAAAATATTTATATGTAAAGATCTTTGGTCCTACTTTCTTTCATATCCCGTCTTATAAATGTGCCCAGCTATATTATAATTAAGAACCTATAGAACAAAAACAAAATCAACCACATCTAACACGTCTTACATTTTGCAGTATTACTGATTAGGCCTCAAACAACTACTGAAACATCGTCTAGTTCAGTGACAGTATTTGACAAACGAACAGAAGAAAGCGATGAGAGCACAATCTCAACGTCAACACGTTCTACAAAATCAGGTAGGTACATACTTTTGGCTGACTTTCGCTAGCTATAGACCCTACAAAACATATACCAAACGTATTGAAAGATTTTCCATCAAAAAGTTTTTTTCGAGCATTGCGCTTGTTTATTACCGACTTTGGTATTAATGCGCTTGCTTTACAGATATAGCATGTCTTCAGGCAGTATACTTTTGATCTTAATTCTTTCATTATTCCGTAAGAACCTAGACAAATATCGGTGCTAAAAATTGCAGATAAGCGTAACGTTACCAATAATATTATATATCATTTCATTCGATTTGATTATTACGATGACTTCATTACTTAGATCATATTGAAACAAGGATCCAATTAAACGAACTAAAAAGAAAATAAGGAGAAACGAAATAAGGAATATGTGAGTTATAGCATTCTGTTAAGACGTTTTCTACTGAGTTCTTGTTATTTTTTGTTGTTAAATGTTGTATGGGCAAATTCTATATATTCACAACTTTGGACTAAGATGTATTTCTAGTAATACTGATGAGTCGTCCTGGCCCTTCAGACGCCCCTACAATGCTTCGTCATTAAGATAAATTATATGGATGGTTCGTTTATCATGCCAGTCCCATTAGACAAAAGAATACAGATATACATTCACCAAATAACATGATTAAGGTATTTGTCAATATATTATAATGTTATTTTGCTGCAATATTACTGTTCATTATCCATTCTAACGTGGGTCAATAAAATAAGCAATTATTTTTGAAATGATGTTCCTTTTGTGATTTCCTTATCGTTAAATTTGAAACAGGATCAAGCTTGGTGCCAACACTAATCTACATTTTGGTCCCGCTATTCGCTTTCGCTGTCATCGTGCTTATCGTGTGGTTGCTCTGTCGACAAAAAGGGTAAATTGTCTATTATTATAATTTATGGTGTTGTTAATTTCGGACTAATACATATCCATGAACTACACTCAAATCTATCGTTCATTACATCCAATTATCGCATTCTTTAGCATTGTAAATATGTTTTCTAAGGTAGGCCTATTGAATTTATGAGCGATTATTCTAGAATAAGTTGTTTGAAAGGTTATTTACATTTTTCGTCATGAATAGATATAACATCCATTATTCTTTTCTGGGGGGTCATCCCGTTAGAGGGACGAAACAAAGAAATACATTTGATTTTTGAAAAGAAGGCCCATGAGACCGACATCAACGACATCAGTCGACAGTCCATGAGACCGATAACACAAAGGAATACTTGAGGGAAGATAGAGAAATAGAAAAATGTTTCTATTATGGTCCATCGGTCTTGTAAACCCCCTGAATAATGGCTCGCTTGGAACTTTCATTTGATTCATTCGTTCTAATAAATTACAAAAATGTCTGCATTATGATATCAGGCTCAAGCACGGGTCATCTCAAGGGATCGCCGTCTCCGAAAGGGCTGTGGAGAGTCCTGGAATGAGACATACCCCGACATTGGAATCGTCTAGTGTTCATGATCTCCGGATGACAGACGTTGCGGGTTGTCATAGCGGGAATGATCCATACATGGACCTTAGTACTCCCCATGATGGCCCTACATTACAAGTATACGAACCATTAAGAGAGGTGATCTCCCAGGGAGACGGGTATGAGGTACCTGTAAATGGGGCCAATGGACAAACTAGTCCAGAGTATTGTAAGACCTTGCATAAGCTTCAAATGCACCCTGAGACCGACTATGAAATCACACACGAATACCAGGACCTTACAAATAGTGTAGTTGGAAGGAATAATTCGATAGGTAATGAAAGTCCGGTACGTGGGCTTCAGGTACAACCTAAGACCGACTATGAAGCAAAACATGAATATGAAGACCCGGGCATAATTGGATGAAATATTCCGCAGTATGAGAGTCACATAGATGGGCTTCGGAAAATGTCTAAGACCGACAATGTAATAATAATAATAATAACACATGAATACTAGTATGTGTTTGGGTTTAACGTTAACAGTTTCTAAAGACAGGTTATTAAATTACTTATTACCCAATTAAGACCAAATAATAAAATATATACTCTAAGAAGAGAAGGTTAATTCCTTAAATCCATCATTTTTTTTTATTAGGTAACGAATGTTTAAGTGCTTATGAAAAAATGTATAAAAAAACAGTAGTTATCAGAAATAAATATTAATTGATAGAATTCATTTTTTTTCGTAATTGAAAATTGATAACAAACTACGTAGTTTATGATTTAGCTAGAATAATTGTAATATTTGACTTGAGTGTGTGGCCTCAGGTCCTTGACAACTAAAGTAATTGCAATCGCAAAGATTTAAAAGAAGAATTTATTAAATATGATTTTGTCCACCATTTAGTTTTCAATGAACAGGTAAATTATTTTCATTAAATTGTTCATATAACAAACAAATTACAATGTCAAATTTCGGGGTTGTATGTGTGATCAGTCGAGTTTAGGTTGAAGTTGCGTCTACATATTATCTTGTCATATTTGTGTATATGTGGTGGTGAACGATAATTATGAAAGGAATGAAACGATGAATAACGATTGAATAAAGGGATATTTATAAAGGATAACCTCTGTACAAGAATAGGTTTTGTGTATGAAAGTCCGATGCCATGCATTTTCACATTGACTTCTGTCAATGAATATTTATATATTGCATCACCATTTCATCAAATAATATTCACACCCCTTGTAAATATTCTTTTTTTCTTTTTTCTGTAGCTCAGGAATGAAAGGTCAACCGGTTTAAATTAGGGCCTTTGCCGGATACCTTTAAGTGCTAGATTTAATACATGTATGTACGTGTATCGTTCTTAAGATACATAAATCGGGACAAATCAACTTTTTGACATACTTAAAATATCACAAAACTTGGTGAGGGTATGAATAATTTAGTTGTAAACTGTACATATATTTCACGATGTATTTTGAAAATCTCCCCCTATTGTGTTGCCAGCTACTAAAACCAATGTAATAAAATTGGATTTCGGCTAACTTGTACTTATGACGGTTTCGTGAAAGATACCCTGACGTTTCGAGATCTGTCCCGGTAGTTACGAGTAATGAAGAAAAAGAGCATGGCTGATGCTATCACAACATCGACACTTACTCGAGTCAGGACATTATCTAATGTCCGATTTTTCCTGGAGAGAGATGGGAAAGGAAAAGGATTGAATGCATTAGTGAGAGTTATTACACCTCTTTTTGTAGGGCTACTCTAACCCAATTATTCATTTGATGCCTATGTATATACTTGTATTACTTCACTGAATGACCTGTTACATTCTGCACACTTACAATTAATTATTACGAATTTCGTGTATACAAATCTAATTTGATGTCTTAAAGAGAAGGTTCATTGATTTAAATATAACTTTAATGTCAATTTTGCAAAGGTGACACTTTGATTGGCCAAGGTTATCAAAATCCAATGCTTGGAAACATTGGAAGTAATGGTTATTAACAATTACAAAACGCTTAGATACAGCCCCGACAAAGCACCTGAAAAGCTATCCGGTCGCTGCTGAGATATGACGTCACATGTTGAACATGATGTGCACAAGCAGACGATGTCCCATGACATCTCACACAATTTCAGTGCCTGTCTTGTCATCTTTTCTTCAGTTATTTCTATTACTTCAATTCAATACAATATACATGACAGTATTGCCAATTTGAGTTTCATTAAAGTTAAACAATCCATGAATTTCTTGTTTTTAATCGTTTTTTTTAAATCAAACTTTCACTGTCCGCTATTTCACATTTTTTCTGCTGGTATTAAAACAAACTGAACATCAGGATGGACTTTCCCTTTAAAGGTTGACTAAATTACGAATTCATGTTGACTTTTGTTGATGACCTTTTGATGTACATTTATGTCATATATTTATATATTTTTTCAAGTACTTTTGTTCTACCTGCTAAGCTCGATCCACCCCTAAAGTCATCATGAATGGGAAATAAGGTACTTAAAGTGCGGGTTCATAGAAAATCACAAATATGGCAAATAGCGTATTACTAGAAACTGGTAAGCTAACAGATGGCCATCATGCAAGTTTGAGGTCAACTGCATATCGGGTAATCTTTAAAAAAAAATACAAATAAAACAACCTCCATAGCATCTGGGATATGCGAGAGATTCGCCGGAAAAATAACGATGTTTTAATGCCGTCACAATATGAACCGATCCTGCCCAAGTAGACGACATCCCATAAAGAATGAATATAATTGCAATGCTTTTATTTGTCAAATTATAATGAGTTTAGTGTATAATTATATTAAAATGTGATAGAATTTTACACCATTAATAAAGAGATATGACCCCCAATCTGATAACTTAATTATTTTGTTTGTAAATACACTGGATAGGGGTTAATGAACAATCAAAGAAACCACACTTTCAAATTAAAAAACCTCCGGAATGATAGCATGGATGTCATTTTTCCCCTCTTGAAACGCCGAACATGCCGCGGTCTTTGCAGCTGAAAATACAATGGTGTCTTATTTTGTTTACAAGCGACATATTCCTTTATTTTTGTATCGTTGCATTTGTCATCAAAATAAAATCATGCGCGGGGTTTATAGTGAGGCAATAGATTATACATTTAGCCTGACGGCAGTGAAGTAAGAGAAAAAACTCAAGAGAAGAAAAAAAAACAGGCACTGAAAATGTGTGAAATGTTATGGGACATCGTCTGCTTGTGCATGAGTTAGTGTCGATGTCACGGTATGCAGTTAATCAATGAAATGCATGAGTATTCTTTTTTTCTTCTCCAAACGCATTCCTCAGCACTTCCCTGTTTACCTGTTAACCTGTATTAACATGAGCACACTAATCCCATGGACATGTCCCTGCTAATCTAGAGCCTTTCAAGTGTCAACACACGCCATTACACAAATCTTAAACAGGTGGAGAATTCTCTACTTTTTAAACAAAGAAATACGGATTGTGTAAATATTACTGACATCCGCTTTATCCAAGTAGGCATTCTTTCCGCGGTTCATGTTTTTTTTGTGCGAGCTGCATGACGAGCACATCTAAAACAGACAGACTAAAGTAAACAAATGTACATGTAATATGACTCGCATACAGTGAAATACACTTCTTTGAGGAAGTTTACGAGTTGTAATGCCAGTAAATGCATACATAGTAATCATTGGTGTTTCATCGTAGCAATACAGTAGATCGTCATAATAATACAATCAGGGTAATGATATGTGCACTCTTACCATTATGCGGAACTCACATGAATTCAGTTTTAACAATGGTTAAGACTTTGCTCGAGAGGGGAAATAAAGCACTTTTAAAGTATCATGAATGCATGGCTAGAGACTATCATATCACAATGACGAACGGGAATTCCCCCAACCACGTACCCGATTTTCCCTGCTGTTTACTCAATGTGGATCTTTTATTCTTACTTTTGAATGTCAGTCTCTAGAATCCATTGTTGTAGTACAGTCAGGAGATAAGGTTGAAAGGAGCTTTGGGAACGAGCTCAGAGGTCACAAAAGAGGTCAAGCGCAGTGCAAAAACAGAATTTAATTGAGCTCCTTTCACACTTTTATTTGTGGTGCCGAGGTGTACACTGATCTGTACATGCTCTGGCTCGCTGCTTTCTAAATGAATGCTTTTAAATGTGTCTTAGTTTATTTCACAGGATTCCTAGGAGGCTGTAGCCCGGATAATTTTGAAGCTACCAATATCCGAAGAAGCGTCATCGAATATTAGGGCAGCAAGATTTCCGCCGGTATTGATTATTACTTATCTAGATTATTTTCACATATGCATTTGGACGAACTTCCGTGAAAAGGGCCAAAGGTGGATACATGATAGACCACTATTCATTATTTGCACATAAGACATAGGTATGTCCCTTCCAAACAACTGACCACATGTTCACAATAGCATATCCTGTTTTATACAATGGACAATCATTTCTTGATATCAAGAATTACCATTGCTTTACAACGGAATATCATTTCTTGATATCAAGAATTACAATTGCTTTACAACGGAAAATCATTTCTTGATATCAAAAATTAAATTCTGGATATCAAGAAATAAGAACATTATGTTAAAACGGCTTGCCATGGGCAAGCATGATCCGTGGACGTTCACGCCGTCCTCGTCCACTCAATCTAAAAGTCACTATTTAATGTACCAGTTAGTGAACGAATGTCTGTTTTCATAAACTCCACCCATGAAGGGGCACCGCTTTTTCTTTGATATCCTCTTTCGACTCCTTTTTCTTTGATATCCTCTTTCGACTCCTTTTTGCAAACGCGATAGTTTGGAAGGTACTAATTGTTTAAAACAATTAGTACCTTCCAAACTATCGCGAGAAATGATATTCCGTTGTAAAGCAATGGTAATTCTTGATATCAAGAAATGATTGTCCATTGTATAAAACAGGATATGCTATTGTGAACATGTGGTCAGTTGTTTGGAAGGGACATACCTATGTCTTATGTGCAAATAATGAATAGTGGTCTATCATGTATCCACCTTTGGCCCTTTTCACGGAAGTTCGTCCAAATGCATATGTGAAAATAATCTAGATAAGTAATAATCAATACCGGCGGAAATCTTGCTGCCCTAATATTCGATGACGCTTCTTCGGATATTGGTAGCTTCAAAATTATCCGGGCTACAGCCTCCTAGGAATCCTGTGAAATAAACTAAGACACATTTAAAAGCATTCATTTAGAAAGCAGCGAGCCAGAGCATGTACAGATCAGTGTACACCTCGGCACCACAAATAAAAGTGTGAAAGGAGCTCAATTAAATTCTGTTTTTGCACTGCGCTTGACCTCTTTTGTGACCTCTGAGCTCGTTCCCAAAGCTCCTTTCAACCTTATCTCCTGACTGTACTACAACAATGGATTCTAGAGACTGACATTCAAAAGTAAGAATAAAAGATCCACATTGAGTAAACAGCAGGGAAAATCGGGTACGTGGTTGGGGGAATTCCCGTTCGTCATTGTGATATGATAGTCTCTAGCCATGCATTCATGATGAGTGTTTATGGTTTTATACTCTAGCTTTCGGATGGTTAGAGCAAGGGAAGGTGTGGGATGGGTAATAGCTTATTTCTGGTCGGTATCATGGTGAAATAAAGTCCATTATGGCTAGAAAATAAAACCCATGGAACAGTCACAGTGATGATGTTAGTACCGAGTTTTATCCACACAACTAATACCCTACTTTAAAACCAATATATGAATTGTGATTTCCCTATATTTTAAAATTGGCACTTGGTTCTCCCTACATACTTTGGATAATGTCACAGGTACGATATCGTCTCACAGAATATTGTGATATAATGCGAAGCATTCTACACTTTATAAACAAACTTTGAGTTTAGGTGCGTTTTTGTCTGGGCAGTCAGGGGAAGACATCAGAATCTAATTAACAAACATGTATCGTTTCCTCAATTTTCTAAACATCACGACTAATGTGTTTGATCAGAGAGGTGGGACCAGAAACATGCCCTGGTTGGACACAGTACCTTTTATAAACCCAACGGCCCGAATTCACAAAGCAAGGTTTGAGCTCAGACCAAGGTTTGAGCTCAAACTTCCTTTTGTTTCGCCAAACCTCCTTTTGTTCTTTACAAACCAGGTTTGTAAAAAACGCGTAAAACGCGTCATATGACGTACGAAAACCAAGGTTTGAGCTCAAACCTCCTTTGTGAATTCGGGCCAGCATGTCCGGAAAAAGTGTGATATGCTAGCCTATTATAACAGTCGGATTGTATACAAGTTCCTTTTCATATGATTATTATATTCTTTATGAAATGGGCTCTTCGCGCGCACAGAAGAGGCAGACAGAGTAAATACACTCGTTTAGTCATTCACGTTATGCTTGAGAAAGGAAATCGTGCTTTGAGGAAGTTCAATTGTATAATTACAAGCAAATGCACACAGTGGACATAAACGCATTCGATTAATGTGCGGACAGTTCTTTCAAGGTACACAGCGTTTCAATTACAAACAAAATTAAACTTCATAAACATGAATTGCATTTCACAGGGCAGCAGGGCAAGTATTTCGTTATCTGATACAATTGATTTGAGTTCAACAGTTTAGTCTTGTTCATCTTGGGGGAAAGGACATATCTCATATTCTAAGAGAACAAACAAATGTATGATATCTGCGATTATAATTATTGGCATTCACCTGCGGATAAATTGGAAACTTCTTCCAACACATCCAGATCTGAAGCAGTGATACATTAAAGGAGAAGGAAAGTCTAAGGCTTTCATTTGCCTTCATGAATTATGTCATATAGCGGATTTGAAACAATGGATCTAAAACTGGTTTGTTACTACATCCTCCTAGTCATCTTCATTTCGGTTCAAACATCATCGGCAGTGGAAACATATGGTGAGTGAGTTTTGCATGCATCTTAACTTCACGTTTCATTACATTTTTTGACTCTCAGGCGTTGCATTATATATCTGATACTATTCCTAAAAATTACTGTGTATTGCTTTAGCTTTGCAGTGTTTGATAGTTGCTTTCCAATATTTTTGATTTGGACGTGTACATGTTTTTCTCAAATTTCACATGTTTTTTGAATGTTTACCTCAACCACAGTTTACGTCTTTCCACAATGTACTGGGGTAACCCTTATTTAATTACTATTATACTTATACCGCGCTTTTCCCATCAGGCCCAAAGCGCTTACAGTGAATGAAAATAAAAAAATACATGAATAAATATAATTAGAAAAAGCAGTCTTACAACTACAAACTACTACGATGTGTTTTAAGGCCTTTCTGAAGGTAATAACTGATGGAGACTGCCTGATTCTAAGTGGTAGATCATTCCAACATTTTGAAGCAGATACAGTAAATGTCCTATCACCGGCTTATGTGCGGGTAACTGAATATAATGTGAGACGGAGAGGATCACTGGCTGACCTCAAAATTCAAACAGGTATATAAATATTGTGGATCTTGATTATTGAATATTTTGAATACAAACAAGAGTAATTAAAAATTATTCTTTGTTTCAAAGGAAGCCAGTGCAATATTCTCAAAAGTGGCTGAGATTTCATATATTTTCCATTGGTTTGATTTGATTTGATAGAAAATGAGCAACTGGCGATACAAAATTACTATAAGTTTCACGCATTTTTACCTTTTCGCACTACTATTGCTCAAGACCCTCTTTTTATCTTTAGAAACAAACAAAAGGAATAAGAAATACGAATAAAACAAACAATCCCAAAACGAACGAATATAAGAAATAAAATGAACATACAGTATTGATGATAGACTCTATATACGTATTACAATGACTAATGGAATGAGTTTTTATTCTCTGATTTGACAATCGTAATAAATGACCTCTTTGTCGGATGCTTCGTAGATTATCCTGGTGATCGCGTCCTGTCAGATGCCCAATTACTATCTGATAACATGACAATCGAGGTGTGCATTGATTACTGCACAGGATTGACTGACACTGACTCTGTTTATGCTGGGATAGAGTTTGGGCGTGAATGCTACTGTGGGGTTGCTGGTACGGACTACAGTCGACATGGAGGGGCAGAAGACAGTGAATGTAATTGGCAGTGTGCGGGGGATACTAGCACTACTATTTGTGGGGGCTTAGACAAAATCTCTATTTATAATCGTAAGTTCAAGAACCATCATAACCAATATTGACTTTCCACAATCGACTAAATCAGCGGTTTTTCGCTAATGGGGAAATATGCTGTCCTCAAAGGACATACATTTCCCATGTTGTGCCTATGCAAACAATGAAATTCAATCTAATATCTTTTTAGTATGGGAAATGTTGACGGTAGATCATTCTCAAAAAAACAAAAACAAATGGTATTTAAGTACTAAAGTGCTAAAGTGCTAAATCACTGGTGCTGGGTACAAATTTGCACCACACGTGGCCAAGTGAAGGCCTTGGCGTGCATGCAGCGTTCGGGAAGCGATGACGAGCATAAAAATGAGTGCTGTAAACACGTGCTATTCGAGAAATTGCACCCGAAGTGTAACTTCTTGGTGTGACCCTGCCTGTTTAGGCACTGTCGGTAGTGCTGGCGCTCCATGCACAGGCGCACCAGCGTTCCAGGTGCTTCACACAAAATAAATTCAAAGTAATTTAAAATTCAAATGAGAGAGGTCGCCACTCGGCTAAAAAAGAGCGGGGATCTGAGGAGGTATTCATCTTTTTGGAGAATGTAAGGTGGAAGGAGATGTACCATGTGCAAAGAAAGTGTATTGAATGTATGTGCATATTCCAGGTGCTAAGGCAATGCTTCACACAAAAGAAATTCAAAGTAATTTAAAATTCAAATGATATAGGTCGCCACTCGGCTATGAAAGAGCCGGGATCTGAAAAGGTATTCTTTTCATTGCCTAATAATTCTGCTTGTGCATGATGATACCATTTCCAACATTCTACATGGCAGCAAGACTACCACTGCATGTAATTGACATAGAAATGCGCGAGTGTGACAACGGTTTTTGTCAAGAAAGAAGTAAGTCTTTTTAACTCATATATGTGACTACCCATTCGTTACCATGAGTGTGACATGTGGCGTCTTGAGGGGTATGTTTTAGGTAAGTCTTGACATAGAAATGCGCAATCTCAATGTAACAGTAAAAACTTCAAACAGACTACTGGAATCCTGCAGTGTTGTTGTATTAGCTTATCATGTTTGATCTGTCATTTGATCCATTATTATGACTTTCCAGCGATGAGCAGCTGAGTTGAGCTTTAATGTTTTATCAGTATGCATGAAACAGTTTTGTGTTTTTTACCCTTGGATACAAATATAACAAGTATTAATTTTTGAAGGGATGTGGTGATTTAAACAGTTTTGTGTTTTTTACCCTTGGATACAAATATAACAAGTATTAATTTTTGAAGGGATGTGGTGATTTAACAACGGTTTTTGTCAAGAAAGAAGTAAGTCTTTTTAACTCATATATGTGACTACCCATTCGTTACCATGAGTGTGACATGTGGCGTCTTGAGGGGTATGTTTTAGGTAAGTATTGACATAGAAATGCGCAATCTCAATGTAACAGTAAAAACTTCAAACAGACTACTGGAATCCTGCAGTGTTGTTGTATTAGCTTATCATGTTTGATCTGTCATTTGATCCATTATTATGACTTTCCAGCGATGAGCAGCTGAGTTGAGCTTTAATGTTTTATCAGTATGCATGAAACAGTTTTGTGTTTTTTACCCTTGGATACAAATATAACAAGTATTAATTTTTGAAGGGATGTGGTGATTTAACAACGGTTTTTGTCAAGAAAGAAGTAAGTCTTTTTAACTCATATATGTGACTACCCATTCGTTACCATGAGTGTGACATGTGGCGTCTTGAGGGGTATGTTTTAGGTGCTTAAAATAGGCTGAAAATAATGTTAGGGCTGTTTAACAGAAGGGTGAATTTTCAGCACTACAGGTGTGATTTTGTGCATGCTGTCTGAGTGTGTTATTAAGCACTATATTGGGTGCAAAAGTGTTAGCACTAGTAGCGCCGTTTTGGGGGCTCTAGAAGGGTTTATTTAATGCACTAGAAGTGTGTTGTTTGCGAGCTGCATGCGTCTAATAGCACTATAGAAGTGTAAAAAGGCTTACACTTAAATGGACTGGTGTTGAATTATAACACGTGTACAAGTGCTACTTTAGCACAATTTGGGCAGTCCATATGCGTGCCCTTACAGGTGCTGCCTCCAAATCTTGAGGTGCTTAAATTAGCACTTGATTTTTTAGAGTGTACTGTTATGAATTCAAGACAGAAATACATGAAATATATAATAGTCACTGAAAATGGAATTACTACTTCTACTTGGAGGCATGATAGCTCAGTTGGTAGAGCAGTGGTCTCGTAATTCGGTAACCCGGGTTAGAAACCAAGGCGATGCGCTATAGTGCCCTTTGGTAAGGCATTTATCCTCATTACCAGGTCCCTCGGAGAGGACCTAAAGCCGTCGGCCGTCTGGTTGCAAACTTACAAGCATTTATGTTTTTTTAGCAGTCGGGTAAAATAACCACCAATAACCAATAACCAATACTTTACAAGTCAATGCAAGCATGCCAAAGATGTCTCACCATCACTCCATCCTTCCCCTCTCTCCTCTCAGTCTCACTCCCTGCTATCTCTACCCCCCCTCTCTCTCTCTCTCTCTCTCTCGCTCTTCCTCTCACTTTTTGCCCCACCCCTCTCTCTCTCTATATATATCTCTCTCCTCTCTCTCTCTCTCTTTATCTCTCTCTCACTCACTCCTCTGTATCTTTCTTCCTATCTCTCCCCGCTATCGCTCACTATCTCTTTCTCTCCTTACATTTACATACATCAGCACACTTGCTTTATAAAGTTTTATCAGGTTTATGGTCTCGTTTCCACAGGGAATCTACAGAATGAAGGTCAAATTATTATTTTTTCTTTTGTAATTTTCCATGAAATTCTTATATCACACTTCTGATTGGTCAATCCGGCTATCATAAAATTATGATAATGCCATTGTTATGCACCTGAATATAATTCGAACAGATCTCTCAACCTCTATTGGCGTACAGTCTACTTCGATGTCGAGTGTTCAGCCAGTTTCAGGCGACAAAAGCGGCATTGGTATGTACTCTGTTCTTTAAAGAAAGTTTGTAAGAATTTGTTTTTAATTCTGGGAGGATCATTGTGGGGAAGGCATTTAAGATTAATTACAACTCATCTCTATAGCTTTTGGAAAGGCATTTCGAAAATCGATAGATCTCTTTTATAAATGTTTTCTACTTGATTTCTTTTCTCAAAACTTATATCGACAAATTGAGCACCTGACTTTATATTCCAAGCACTTCTTTATTGTATTTTGTTATCGTCATCTTTAGGTTCAACGATTTGCTGCATTTTTATTTTCATTTTCTATTTATATTCTTTTTTAAAGGATTATATGCAGGTGCTGGTGGAGGAGGCGCATTTCTTCTGATATTTATCATCATAATAATTGTTTTCGTCACATGTAGACGAAGGTAAGCCTAGTACAAATTAATAACCGTTCAAAATTATAAATGTTGTTAAACATTTATCTAAAAATTACACAGTGTATTAAAAACTGTATAGGCACATGGATGCTCGGTAAATATAAGAGTTCAGAACAATAACAAACAAAACAAATACAAACACAGGAAAATAAAGTTCAGCACAAAAAGTGTTGGTTGGTCAAATTGTTCAGTCGGGTCACATTATATTTTTATACTTGATGTGTACTTAACATATTCGGTCCTAACTAGTCTCCGTTTTCAAGTTTTAACTTCGCTGTCCACAATTTCCACAGATTTTCGTCTTAGGGGGTAGTTTGTTAGCTAACTCCGCCATTCTGGTGTTACTACACCTACCAATATACACGTTGAGGGCATATTGTAATCGAGCTTATAGACTTATACACATAATATTTGTTTATCTACTGTGGTTTCGATTATACTCATAAACACAAATACAAGGTGCATATAGCAAATCTTTAATTTTGGAAGCGATTGTTCTGCTTATGACGTTATCTGGTCACATGACCACCGGACTACAAAATCCTTCCTGAATTCTTCCTGAATTAATAGTTCTTACAATTTATCTAAAATAACAAAATGCATTCATTGATCAGTGTAATGTATTTTTCGGCACCCTTGTGCCCTATATTTTAATATAAAAATCATCAAAACAAATAATAGACCTTTGTTTTTTGTTGGTGTTTGTATTTTGTGGGAAAAGGCAGGGATGAACGTGACCCACGTGACCCTGGATCTACCTTCTTGTATCTATGACAAGTATTCCCCCATTTTCGTTCCTCTTCTAACAGAAATAAAGAGAAACGATCACGCGCTACTGACCAACCATTAACAAAGATGATTGCTTCTAAGGATGACACTCACGCACGTAGTAGACCTACCGACGAGGAAGAGGATCCTTGCTATGAAAACAAGAGTGCAGAGACGGAACGCGACTATGAGAACATGACCGTGGACAATAACGAACTAACAAACATAAACTCGGAGAAGAGATCTACCATGAAAGAAGCAACACACGACCCCGCAGCTCTCTATGCCATGCCTGACATGTCAGCTAAAAAATCATCTCGACCTAAGACGTACACCTCGCCACCAAATGACACAGATGATCCGTCATTGATGTACGCTATGCCAGACAGAAGAGCTAAGACGGTGTACTCGAGCAACAGTAAAGCAGCGCTGGGGGAGGATAGCCTCCACGCGCTGTATGCCACTTCCACGAAAAATCGCTTGGAGCCGATCGGTATGGAGGCATCGACAGATGGGGAGGGCTTGTACGCGCTACCAGACAAAAACCCACGTGACCACGTGACCCAAAATGGCGCCGGAAAGCGTGATGCTGTAGAAGCCATGTACGCCATGCCAGATAAATCACGACGGGGCAATGATGTTGATAACACTGTAATGATAGCAAATGATATCTACAGCTCTACATAGAATGTCATAGGGAAATAAAGAGGGGTAATGGTCTTGCTGTTTTTTCTACATTTGTTGAAATAAAAAAATGTTTGTCATTTAAAATGCAAATCCGCCCACACCCTCCCAAATGCAAACACAATATATGTTGCCTTTGTGGCTAATAAAGATAGACGAATGCTAGTTGAACAAATACCAAATAAAATTTTTTAATTTTTTTTTTATACAAATGCTATAGGTTGAAATATTCAGTAATCATACTTTTGGCGATGGAAATGTGAAATGTATAAACCTGTCCTTTATTAAAAAAGATTATGTTGACAACCCTTAGAGGCGATTTAAACTTTGGTTAGTAAAAGAAATGTATATATAAGTATCACATGTATGCATTTTTTAATATTAATCTGTGCTATGAAAAAAAAAGTGATGTGAATATGAATGAATAGAAATTAAAATGTATACAGATTTGTTCAATTATGGTGAATTGTGCTACCTTTTCATTGATACATATTTTACTAAAGAAAGAAAAATATCCCTGCTTGCATGAACTTGTATTACACGATTATAATGCCTATAACTCGTATAACACATTGAGGTTGAATTGTATTTTATCATAGTAAGGATGATTGCATGCCCTGACAAAACATGCATCGGATCCTGTCTACCGGTGAAAAATTGATCGGCTTTGTAAATTTAGCTATTTAAGAAAAATAATCGGCATTTGATGTTTTCGTATAATAGGTGGAAGGGCGAAGGAGATGTTTTAATATGTTTATCGTTAATGATATCAGTTGTATCGAAAAATTGACTTTTTACATGATTACAACCTGCACCATTCATGGATGAAATTGTGTCAAGGATATGCATATTAATATGAGATAGCACATATAATGTTTTTAAAAGGACTACCCTTTCGTACAGGATATATTTACAAAAGCAAATAAAACTATTCACACCATAGCCTTGAACTAAAAGGAATATGTGTATATGTACTATTATAATATCTTGTATTGTACAGTGAGGTAGAATTATATTTTATTATTGTAAGGATTTTGCATGTTTTAACAAAACTTACACTGCATCCTGGGTAAGAGCGAAAAATTGCATTTGTTTCCTTAAATTTGTTAACGAACAAAATCTAAATATAGTGTTTCCTTATAATCTGTGCAAGGGCAATACGGATGTGTAAATACGTATACAAATTGAAAAATATATGTAATACTGAAAATGAAATCTTACACATAATAGAATGCTGCCTAATTAAGGATACAATTGCTTATGTGAGATGTAAATACAAGTTGAATCATGCTTTTAAAGGAGAGCCCTTTCGAAGAAAAAAAAAGTATATCCAGAAAGGAGGTTAAAACACCTACATTATGCACAACAGGCGTAATAAAAAGCTGCATCATTCGCGATTGAAATAGATATATAACTGTTAATGTGAGTTTCATGTTTTTAAAGCACAAGCTTTTCGTAAAAAAGACATATCTAAAAAAAACAGACAAAAATACATACATTATAAACAACAAATGAAAGGAAATGCGTGTATGTACGTACCACAATAATGTCTCGTATTGCATAGTAATTAGGTAGAATTATATTTGATCATTGTAAGGATGATAGCATGTTGTAATCAAACTTCCACCGAATCCTGTCTAACGGCGCAGAAAAATGATATAGTTTCGTAAGTTTGTGAACAAAAATAAAATATGATGAATAAACCGTTTTCTTAGAATCTGTGCCTGGGCAATTGGGATGAGTAAACATGTATACAAAACGGTATGTATATAAGTTTTGTGTGAAATAGAGACGTTTTCACAGGAGTAAATGTATTCATGCTGCCATACATAGCTGATATAGATTTTCTTTTACTTTAATTTAATAAGAACATACGTGTATACTCTATATACAATATAGATATATGGCTCCCATTTGCAATGCAAAGCTTTAAAAATGATTACCTTTTACTGATACTATCTTTTGTTTTGGCATGTATTCCGTTTAAACAACTGTTTTAAAATGACGCCCTGCTGCAACATACAAAATACATGAAGAAAAAAAAGAAGAAAAAGTTTAACATGAAATATTAAACTTAAAATATCAATGTACAAATAATAAGTGACATAATTACATAAACAATAGAATTGCGTGAGTTACAAAAGTAAGGACCAAACATGTAATATAGGATAACAACCATAGATGATGATCACCAGGAACTTGTTCCTACGACTTCCTTTATATATTTCTTTACATTTTCCTGAGACAGAAGGTGTCAGTCGCTCTGTGTATTAACATACATGTAGTGTCAGAAATTTGGGACTATGCACACGATACGGTAACTGCACACCATGATAGGTTTTTTAAAATTTAGATAATGCTACTTTACACAGCCAGAGTCTGACAAGCTAGACTCTGTTGAAGGCTTCATGGGAAGTTGTTAAGTATCGACATTAGAGTCTGATCCTGCCGACTATAGACCCCCTCCCCCTCAATTAAAAAAAAAAAGAAAGCCCTTACCCCTTCCATCTCCCTGAACGAAAAATTGGTCGGCCAAATTTTGAAATTTCCAGGCCCCCCCCCCCTCCTCTGCTTATTCAGCGGAGTCAGCGGCTGGCTGAGTCGTTATGCGAAATTTTTGGCGCGATTTAAAAATGTTAAACCCCCCTTGAAAAAATCCTTCGTACGCCACTGGGAGAGACAATAACTTTTTAAAAGCCACATCCCCCAAGAGTATGATATTCTAATTACCTAGAATTACAGTCGGATGTTATACAAGGTTTCTTTTCATATGATTATTCTATTCCTCATGAAATTAGCTCTCCGTGGCCACACAGGAAACAAACAGAGTGAATACACTCGGTTTATCATTCACGTTCTGACTGATAGGAAAGCTTGTTTTGAGGAAGTTCAGTTGTATATTACAAGCAAATGCATACAGTGGACATAAACTCATTCGATTGCTGTGCGAAGAGATCTATCATGGTAGACAGTGTTTAATTGGTTTAAATACACTTAGTGATAAACGTGTATAGTTTATAACAGGGAAGCTGTCAACTACTTCGTTATTTGATATGAGTTAGGGTTCAACAGTTTAATGTCTATTCATCTTCGCGGAAAGGAAAACCTATCATTTCAAGACAACAAACATATTCATGATATTTGTGACAATAATTACTGCCATTGGAAACTACTTCCAACACATCCAGATCTGAAGCAGTGAACGAGAGGAAAAGTCTAAACCTTTCAATTGCCTCTATGAGTTATGTCATAGAAAGTTTTAAACAATGGATCTAAAACTGGTTTGTTACTTCATCCCCCTAGCCATCTTTATTTGGGCTCCAGCATCATCGGCATCAGAAAGATATGGTGAGTGAGCTTTGCATACACAAATATTTTTAGGTTTCATTACACTTTTCGATTCTAAGGCTTTGTATCCTATCTCTTATTACTGTGTATATGCTTTAGCTTTTTACTGTTTCGTAGCTGCTTTTCCATATTTATATATTCTGGACAAGAGCATGTTTTACACACATTCCAAATTCCACTTTAAAACGTTTACCTCATCCAAACTATCCAATATTATGCTAACTCTTCTTTAGATAGTCCGTTGGTTTGATTTGAATCTTTACAAAAACGAGCAATTGGCGATAAAGGATTCTTATCATTAAATTTCTATAAGTTATCACGCATTTTTTAGCTCTAGGAGATTTTTGTTTCTCCTTTTAAAACAAACTAAAACAACTTGATAAGAAATACGAACAAAACAAACCATCCTACAAAGACTGAATAACGTATCAAGTTTGTATTCTCTTATTTGATAATCGCTTAGATGAACTCTATGTCGGATGCTTCATAGATGACGCAACTAATCGGGTCCTGCCATATTACCTATTAATGTCTAAAAACATGACGATCAAGATGTGCATTGACCACTGCACCGGAATGAATGAACCTGATTCCGCTTACGCTGGTTTAGAGTTTGGAGAAGAATGCTTCTGTGGGGTTGCTGATACAAACTACAGTCGACACGGAGTGGCAAAAGACGGTGACTGTTATCACACGTGTGCGGGGGATAATACTACTTATTGTGGGGGCGCAGGCAGAATCTCTATTTATAACCGTAAGTTTAAGTATTTTCAGAACTGATAGAGACTTTCCTGTATCGCTTAAAGTAGCGGATTTGCGCTAACGGAGAAAAGTGTCGTCCTCACTGGACATATTTCATTTTCCGTGATATGCCCACGAAAACAATACAGTTGTATCAAATATCATTTTTTCTATGGGCAATGTTGAAGGTAGATCATATCATTGAAGAAAATTCGGTACCAACCTACTTACCATACGTTTTTGGAATATAATCGAACTCGGGCAATTTCTGTACAAATCACTTTCGTGTGAGGATATTTAGGTTACATTTATTTCTTTTAAATAATATATTGTAATTAAGCAATTGACACGAAGTATATGCCCCTCGTATTCTGTGGTATTACTCGGGGTGAGGAGTAGGAGGTGGGCAGGGGTAAGGGTAAGATAATTTAAAAGCTTTGAATCATTTTAGACTTTTCAACACTAGGGGGGGGGGGGACGGGGGACGTGGTGCCCCCTGCGTACCATGTAACCACACTTCTGCTGTGTGAACAATAGTGACCAAATGAAGAAAATATTTTGGCGATAACGCTTGTTAATACTGAATGTGTTTTTTTTTTAGCTATTTAGGTTTTGTAGACACAAAATCACACTATGTCGTTTACATACACTGCTACCAAACTTCATATTTTTACATGCAAGTTTCCTATGAGATATAAAGAAAAAATAAATATATTTAAAGATCTTTGGTCCTACTTTCTTATAGTTGTGCCCAGCTTTATTATAACTAAGAACGTATAGAACAAAAAAATCCACCATTTCTAACACGTCTAACATTTTTCCAGTATTACTGATTAGGCCTCAAACCGCTACTGAAACATCGTCAACTTCAGTGATACTAACTTCACCCGACGCATCGACAACATTTGACAAACGAACAGAAGAAAGCGATGAGAGCACAACATCAACACATTCTACAAAATCAGGTAGGTACATACTTTTGGCTGACTTTCGCTGGCTATAGACACGACAAAACATATATCCAAATTATTGAACGATTTACCATGAATGTTTTTTATTCGACTATTGCGCTTGTTCGTTACTGACTTTGGTAAATGCACTTGCTTTACTTAACATGATAGAATAGTAATAATTAAATCTATTGCAGGGTGCCGTTGATATGTAAAATCACAGATAGTGGGGAAAAAAGTGTAACCTAATAATATAATTTTTTCTTTCAATAATGACTGGATTTTACACAAATTCATCGACTTCTTTTTCCACCTACTGTTATGAATACAAAACACAAATACATTAAATACATAATAGTCACTGAAAATGGAGAAACTATTTGGAAAATCAATGCAAGCATGCCAATGATCTCTCACCATCACCTCACCACTTCCCTCTCCCCTCTCTCTTCCTCTCACTCCCTGCTATTACCACCCTGAACACCTGACTTTACACTCCCAGGTAATTCTATCATCTTTTGGTTCAACAATTTGCTGCATTTGCAATGTCATTTTCCATTTATATTCTATTTTCCAGCATTATATGCAGGTGCTGGTGGAGGAGGCGCATTTCTTCTGATACTTATCATCATACTAATTGTTGTCGTCACATGTAAACGCAGGTAAGCCTAGTAAGAATGAATCTAATCTCATAATTATAAATGTTGTGAAAAACTTATCTAACAAAATGACACTAAACAGTGTCTTAAAAACTTAATAAGCCCATGGATGCTCGGTAAATATTCGAGCTCAGAACAACATAAAACAAAACAAATCAAAACAAAGCACAGGAAAATAGAGCTCTGCGCAAACAGTGTTGCTTGGTCAAACTGTTCTGTCAGGTCACATTGTATTGTTGTACTTGACATATTCGGTCCTGACTAGTCTCCATTTTTCAAATTTACCTTCGCTGTCCACAATTTCCACAGATTTTTTTCTCAGGGGATAGTTTGTTTAAAGGGACTGCTTCGTCAAATGTCCATTTGTAGTAGGTCCATGGTTTAATAGCTAACTGTGCCATTCTGGTGTTACTACACCTACCACTCTACACGTTGATTGTATATTAGTTGGCAATTTAGCTTAATTACCTATTCATACCTATTCTAGAAGAAGTTGTTTGAAAGGTTATTTAAATTTTTCGTCATGAATAGATATAACATCCACTATTCTTTTCTGAGGGTCATCCCGGTAGAAGGACGAAACAAAGAAATACATTTGATTTTAGAAAAGAAGGCCTATAAGACCGACAGCAACGACATCAGTCGACAGTCCATGAGACCGATAACACAAAGGAATACTTGAGGGAAGATAGAGAAATAGAGAAATGTTCCTATTATGGTCCATCGGTCTTGTAAACCCCCTGAATAATGGCTGGCTTGGAACTTTCATTTTATTCATCCTTTGTAATAAATTACACAACTGTCTTCATTATGATATCAGGCTCAAGCACGGGTCATCTCAAGGTATCGCCGTCTCCGAAAGGGCTGTGGAGAGTCTTGGAATGAGAGATAACCCGACATTTGAATCGTCCAATGTTAATGATCTCCGGAAGTCAGACGTTGCGGGTTGTCATGGCGGGGATGATCAATACATGGCCCTTACAACTCCCCATGATGGCCGTTCAGTCCAGGTTTACCAAACATTAAGTAAGGTAAACTCCCAGGGAGACGGATATGAGGTACCTATCAATGGGGCCAATGGACAAAGTGGTCCAGAGTATGGTAAGACCTTGCATAAGCTGCAGGAACACCCCGAGACTGATTATGAGAAGGCACACGAATACCAGGACATTACGAATAGTGTAGTTGGAAGGAATGGTTCACGTAATGAAAGTCCGGTACGTGGGTTTCAGGTAAAACCTGAGACCAACTATGAAGCAATACATGACTACGAGAACCCGGGCATAATTGGATGAAATATTCCGTGGTATGAGAGTCACATAGATGGGCTTCAGGAAATGTCTAAGACCGACAATGTAATAACATATGAATACTAGTATGTGTTTAGGTTTAACATTAACAGCTTCTGAAGACAGGTTTATATTAAATTACAAATGACCCAATTGAGGCCAAATTATAAAAAATGTACTCGAAGAAGAGAAGGTTAATGCCTGAAATCCATCATTTGTTATTAGGTCACGAATGTTCAATTTATGAATAATAGTAATTATCAGAAATTAATATTAATTGATAGAATACATTTTGTTTCGTAATTGAAAATTTGATACAAATATTGTATATAGAATTCATGTATATACATGACTTAGCTAGAATAATTGTAATATTTGCCTTGAGCGAGTGGCCTCGAGTCCCTGACAACTAAAGTCTTTGCAATCGCAAAGATTTAAAAGAAGAATTCGATAAATATTATGATTTTGATCACCATTTAGTTTTCAAATGAACATGCAAACTATTTTCATTAAATTGTTTACATAACAACCAAATAACAATGTCAAATGTCGGGGTTGTATCTATGATCGAGTTTAAGTTGAAGTTGCATCTTCATATTCTTTTATCATATTTGTGTATATTTCGGTGGTGAACGATTATTATGAAAGCATTAACTGATAAATACCGATTGAATAAAGTGATATTTATAAAAGGTAACCTTGGTAAAAGAAAAGCTTCTGTGTATGAAAGTCCGATTGCATGCATTTTCACATTGACTTTCTGTCAATGAATATTGGTATATTGCATCACCATTTCATCAAATAATATTCACACCCCTTGTAAATATTCTTCTTTTCTTTTTTCTGTAGCTCAGGAATGAAAGGTAAACCGGTTTAAATTAGGGCCTTTGCCGAATACCTTTAAGTGCTAGATTTTGACGTACTTAAAATATCACAAAACTTGGTGAAGGTATTTATAATTTAGTTGTGAACTGTACATATTTCACGATGTATTTTGAACATTCTCCCCCAATTGTGTTGCCAGCGACTAAAAACAAACGTATAACAGTGGGATTTCGGCAAACTTGTACTTATGACGGTTTCGTGAAAAGATACCCTGACGTATTGAGATCTGTCCCGGTAGTAAAGAGTAATGCAGAAGAAGAGCATCGCCGATGCTATCACAACATCAACACTTACTCGAGTCAAGAAAATATCAAATGTCCTATTTTTCCTGGAAAAAGATAGAAAAAGGAAAAGATTGAATGCAATTAGTTATAGTTATAACACCTCTTTTTGTAGGGCTACTATAACCCAATTATTCATTTGATGCCTATGTATATACTTGTTGACTTCAATGACCTGTTACATTCTGCACACTTACATTATTACGGATTTTGTGTATACAAATCCAGTTCGATGTTTTAAGTACCTTATTTCTCAGTCATGATGACTTTAGGGGTGGAGCTTAGAAGGTAGAACAAAAGCATTTCAAAAAAATATATAAATATGTGACATTAATGTACATCAAAAATTCATCAACCAAAGTCAACATGAATTTGTAATTGAGTCAACCTTTAAAGGGAAAGTCCTTTAAATATCCGGAAATGGACAATAAATACTAAATACATATACAAATACATCTTGATGTTCAGTATGTTTTAATACCAGCAGAAAATAATGAGAGAAACCGGTCAGTGAAAGATTAATAAAAAAACGATTAAAAACAGGACATTCATAAATTGTTTAACTTTAATGAAACTCAAATTGGCAACACTGTGACGTAACTTGCAAGCTCCTCTTCAATTTGCTCTGTACAGGAAATGTTTTCTTAGTTAATGATAACGGTGTTGATATGTTTCATACAGGGATTGTATAAAGACATATGGTAACAATTATATTTAAAGGTAAAGACCAGTAATGGTCATGCGATTGCATTGTGAAAGAAACGTTGTGGAATCGATCAGAAAAGGTTGATCATCTAGCATCTAGCATCTGCAAGGTTCTGGAATCATCAAAATGATAAGAAATTTGGCCCATTCTTCGTAAAGTTACAAGCACTATACACAGAAAGATGTATACGGGACTACCCTATATCTCTCACACGACCATGAGAGAAACAAATTTACCAAATATATGAATTAGTAGGCGGTTTCCCGGCAATTTTTTTATCATCATGTATTAGTCAAAACATATTCTTTCACATGATTGGTAATGAGAGCTTCCATTTCATTTTTTGAAATTGGGGCGTTACCAATACTGGTCTTTAACTTTAATGTGAGTTATTATTATTTGTATTAGTGTTACTATTACTCTTATTAATACTGGGTAGGACTATAAGTTTGAATATCATGTTTCGCATTTTGCATGTGCTTCCTCTCCTTCCTTTTTCTTTTTCTTTTTCAACTCTTCTTCTCTCTCTCTCACTTTCTCTCTCTTTTATAATATGCTTTAAAGTGCACTGTATCGTGTGTGAGTGAGTAAGTATGGCTGAGTGTTTTTGCAAGATATTTATAGTTGTTTTATAATAAGTATGAATGTCTTTTTGTTTTGTTTGTCATAGTATGTTTTTATTATATTTATATTTAATTGCATGTCAATGGGCCACATTTACAAGCTTGCTTCTCAGGAGTCCATAGCCTGTCATCAGTACCAATGTGATTGTAAATTGTTTTTAATGATTGGCTGAATAAATTGATATTTAATTGAATTATTATTATTCCTTTTGTAATATTATTTACAATGCATTTTATTATTATTATGTAATAGTTAATCGTAGAAAACTTAAATCATGATGCTCAAATACGAACAAAATATAATAACTTTCAACCACAGATACAAATGCGTATAGATAGTGCAGAACGTACACCGAAACAAACCAATATTTAAAAAAAAAAGGGGGGGGGGAGGGGTAAGGAGGAATATAATATATCCAAATTGACAATAATAAATAATAATAATGATAAGGATAATAACAATAATAATAGCAATAATAATAATGACGATGTTTTCTTTTTTTGCCAGCTAGCCACTCGTGTCACATGTTACAAAATAAGAAACATAATCAATTAAACTCCAAATTGATGATTTGGTTCACAATACATGTTTTCTTTGGTTTCATTGAGAAACGTAATGATGCTTTAAGCTGCACATTATCTGGACTATACCGTCCTTCCAGACAAGAATAGTGACATAAATGAGAAGCAGGTTAGTACAAAACTGACAAATTTGATTTAAAAAATGGATACATTTTGACAGGATTTTGATCGTTCAGTATTATTTTATTGAATTTCCAAAATCATTTTCAGTCATGATGTTGCAATGTTGTTTTTGTTGTTGTTGTTGTTGTTGTTTAAATGGAGTTGGGCTAACTCGGACACGGGGACAACTCGGCCCACTGCAAAAATGATAAGTTTTTTTTTTTTGCAGGTTTAGGGTTAGGTTTAGGGTTAAGGTTAGGTATAGGGTTAGGGTTAGAGGTAGGGTTAGGGTTAAATGACAAAAATAATTGACCGTTTTTGCAGCGGGGCTGGGGTAGTCCCCGTGTCCAAGTTAGCCCGACTCCATTTACATGTACAAATGAATATCATATAATACTTCAGAATAAGATATACATAATGAATATCGGTCAGTTTTTTGTCATTTTACCCGAACCCTAACTCTAACCCTAACACTATTCCTAACCCTAACCCTAACCTATTCAAATATGTTATTTAGAGATTGATTTTAAAAAAAATGGAGTGTCCAAAAAAGTGAAGAAAAAACATTACAAATTAAACTCTGTGGGTCACTGTATGTAGTATTTAAAGTAAAATAATTTCAGATAGTTCCGGAAGTTATTTGCAATGTTATTTGTGTGAGATTCTACATAATGACCTGATTTAGACGCTTGTCTCATGGCTAATTTTAAAATCAAAAGTGCCTTTTTTTGGACAAGAGGAAATACTTTCCGGCACTTTTTTCCATATTGCGGAAATGATTGCATGACATAAATGCCAAGCGTACACTCTGATACAAGTTGTATTGAGGTTAATTGCATTATAAGACGAGCACTGTATAATAATAGAACAGGTAAAGAGCAATTATGTGTAGTCAGTCAAGAAATATACACACTTTCCAAGTATATAATTTTGTAAGTAATGTCACAGATAGATTTGTCGAGATTTAGGTTTCTTAAGAATGAGACATATTAAAGCTTGTGTTTTACATTAGTCAACAAAGGCCCTAAGTCTACCTTAAAGTATTGAGTTCCAGCCCCCCCCCCCCCCCACCCCCCGATAAAATGTAGTATGGCTATTAAATACAGTTGTTGACGGGATAAAACGTTTTGGTAATGTACACCTGTATATGTTTATACCAAACATAATTTGCATAATTGCCTGAAGAGAGGTATTATGTGTGGAATATGGTAAAATAATCAAACATGGTAGGGTGTGCAGCATCTTGTAAATTAACTAGCTTATCCAACGAGGGTACTAGAAAAAGAAACAAGTAGGTCAGTGGTGAACAATGGGATTGAGGGGGGCGGGCAACAGAAGCAAAGTTCATTCCCACTTTCCCCAAGCAATTACATGGAATTAGTGATGAGGAGCTAGATAGAGTAACCATACGTCTCCAAAACTCGGGTATACCGAGTCGTTGGTCACTCACACTATTTTCATTAGCTTAGATAATTTGTACCTCCCCCCCTCTTCCTCCAAACGCAGAATGGATTCATTATTAATGAATATACCCACAGTATTGCGCAGCTTTAGATGATGGGACTATATATGTTCTCAAGTGGGAGCCCTACAGCCGGCGGAGGGATGGGGGAAGAAGAAATATGGAAAGAGAATGAGATATGGCTGAATAAAACAATTAATCAGAAGAAGACAGGGCCCCTCCCGCACCCCTTCATAACAAAGTTCTCTCTCAAGCATATTGATAATAATAATATGATAATAATACCGTATAAATAATGTGGTTATTTATATAGCGCCGGTATCCGACAGGTTCTGACGCTTATGGCGCTTTACACATATTACCCTGGTCGTAGCCGAGCTGCCAAATAGCGCTCAAGCATATCAGGTACATAGAACATAGATTTAAAACGGATCCGAGCTAACTAGGACCCGGGGGCAACTCGGTCCCGCTAGCTGCAAAAATGTTTTTAGTTTTTTGTCATTTTTACCCTAACCATAACTCTAACCCTTACCCTATTCCTAAACCTAACCCTAAACCTAACCCTAACCTATTCAAATATGTTATTTAGAGATTGATGTTTAATTAAATGGCATCGGAGTGTCCAAAAACCTGAAAAAAAACATTAAAGATTAAACTATGTGAGTGCGCTGTATGTAGTATTTAAAGTAAAAGAATTTCAGATAGTTCCGGAAGTTATTTGTAATGTTATTTTTGTGAGATTTTAAAGAATGGCCTGATTTAGACGCTTGTCTCATTGCTAATTTTAAATCAACGTAAAATATTTAGGGAAATCTGAAAAAACTTCTTTTTAAACAGGAGGAAACACTTTCTGGCACTTTTCTCCATATTGCGGAAATGATCGAATGACATAAAGGCCAAGCGTACACTCTGATACAAGTTGCATTATAAGACGTACACTGTATAATAATAGAACAGGGAAAGAGCAATGCTGTGTATTCAGTCAAGAAATAAATTATTTACACACTTTCCAAGCATATAATTTTGGAAGTAATGTCACAGATAGATTTGTCGAGATTCAGGTTTCTTGAGAATGGGACATATGAAAGCTTGTGTTTTACATCAAGAAAGGCCATACGTCTACCTTTCAGTATTGAGTACCACCCCCCCCCCCCCACACACACATAAACAAAAGGAGTATGGATTTTAAATACAGTTGTTGACGGGAGAACACGTAACATAACTTGCATAATATTGCCTGAAGAGAGGTATCATGTGTGGAATATGGTAAAATATTTAAACATAGGATGTGCAGAATCTTGTTAATTAACTAGCTTGTCCTACCAGGGTACTATAAAAAGGAATATGTTTGTTTGTGGTATACAATTGGGTTGGAGGGGGGGGGGGGGGGGCAACAGAAGCGAAGTTCATTCCCACTCTCCCCAAGCAATTACATGAAATTAGTGATGAGAAGCTAGATAGAGTAACCATACGTCTCCACAACTCGGGTATACCTAGTCGTTGGTCCCTCACACTATTTCCATGTGCTTAGAAATTTTTTACCCCCCCCCTCTTCCTCCAAACGCAGAATGGATTCATTATTAATGAATATACCCACCGTATTGCGCAGCTTTAGATGATGAGCTTAATGGCCCGAATTCACAAAGCAAGGTTTAGCTCAGACCAAGGTTTAAGTTTAAACCTCCTTTGGTTTCGCCAAACCTCCTTTTGTTATTTACAAACCAGGTTTATAAATAACAAAAGGAGGTTTTGCGAAACAAAAGGAGGTTTAAACTTAAACCTTGGTCTGAGCTAAACCTTGCTTTGTGAATTCGGGCCATTGTGTTCTCAAGTGGGAGCCTACACGGTCGGCGGAGGGATGGGGGAAGAAGAAATATGGAAAGAGAATGAGATATGACTGGATAAAATAATAAAACAGAAGAAGACAGGGCCCCTCCTGCACCCCTTCATAACAAAGTTCTCTCTCAAGTTATCCATCTAAAGCTGAAGTCCCCCCCCCCCCCCGAACCATGCAGCGCCCCAAAACCAATGCCACTCCAAATTATATTCTCTTCTTCAATAATGTGTTAAGAAGATTTTTTATCAGATACTCATAGCCGTTTCAACGTGTGTTCGCCCTAATTCTGATGTTTTAATTTTCCCATTACCAATAAAATACCTTTCCTATCTCCAAGTGCTCAGTTTACACTATGCACATCAGTTTGATCTTTCACTTTAAACAACGGTTCGTGTTGTTTAGAAATGAGATGTTTCTCTTTGAAGCCATTTCGTGTCCGAAGGTAGAGGAAGCAACTCTATAAACCGCAATTGAAAAAAATGTACAATCATCTATTCGTAAGGCGTTTATAGGGAGATCGTAGTCAGTTTCGATTTGCAAGAGGTGATAATCCGCTGACACTAGAGTTGGTGGAAATACCATTAATGGGTGTACACAAAATTGCACACAGCAAACCCGTAGCCCCCCCCCCCCCCGAGTGAGGTAGATGTAAGTTGTTCATCATATAGGGCAATCGGTGGAAAATGCATAACGTTACTTCAGGCCTAATCCTGGTGATTGACAACGCTTGATCAGTTTTTGTAAACACTCAATTGCACTGTAAAAAAGAATTTGTTCATTGGTAATTTTTACGTATTTTTTCCATGTAGAATTTACTTGAAAACATTAGTTTTGCCACTTACGCACTAAATTTAAGTCTTGCTAACTCAAACTTTCAATTTAGTAGAACATACGTGGAATATTTAAGTAAAATCAAATACATAAGAACTTTAAGTAATTTAAGCTTGTATTAATTTAGTAATTTTAACTCAAAATCAGAAATTATACGTATTACTCAAACAATTTATGTTGATTATTCTTATCTTTTTAAAGTAAGGACCGATGCAGTGCGTAATAGAAATATTTACATAATTTATGAATATTCATTAAGACCAAATTAAACTCTTTTTTAAATAAAACAATTTTTGTTTGTGGTTGAATGAAAATGTAAGGACTTTAAAACATTTACTAATTCATTTAACATGGCTAAGCAAAGACAAGACAATTTTTAATTGTTACCCAGTTCAAAACAAATAAAAACTTGATATTTCAGGAAATTGTCAACCAATTTTCCTTTTAAGATGCTACGATCAAGTATATATAAAATTTGGAGCCTTTCAATATGTGTCGAATTGAAGCGTATGTAATAGTTTGTGATGGTGGTAGATATATATATACGGTTAAATCTTAAATAGAAGTAGTGAATGATTAGTGGTTGTTACTTGTTAGATTAGATGGGTACCAAATCGTGCAATATGTAATCCTATCATAGCTTTTTTTTAATTATCTAAAATGATTACAGTACTTAAATTATTTACGTTAATGAAACTCGATTTAACTGAGTAAAAATTTATTCAGCAAAATAAGTAAACTCTACTTAAGATGCCGTAGGTAATATTTACTTAATAAAAATAAGGCAATTCTTTTCCTCAATTTTATTGAGTTATTTCGACTATTATTTTTGTACAGTGTGGGATCGAATTATACATGAGAGCCCACTACTACGCCTCTTTAAACAAGGAACTAATTTCGTTTGGAGGAAGTCAGGATACTTGAAAGAGTTGCCTTTCATGCCCGCGTCGCATATTGTTTCATAATTATTAGAATACATAGTAGTCATGGTCATTATCCACCAGAGAAAGGTCGATAAATCGCAGCATTTCGTTCTTCTCGTGATATTAAACAATCAGGATTAGCTTTTAGTTTTGAAAGATAGCGTGCGTATTACGCGTGTGAATGCTTTTCGCAGTACATAAATGTAGAATTTATTAGACGAACACAACATACTTCTGCGAAACAGATTAACGCCGAGGGTTAGACCTACGAAAGTTCACCGAAGCGTGTATGGGACCAATAATATCACTTGGAAGCTAAATTTTTCGTAGTCAGAATAATATTAAATACATCTCGAAGATGAACTTGCATCATGTGTTTTTCCATGTTCTACCAGCCCTCTTGCTTTGCAGCCGAGCAGCCCATCAGTCAGTTCTGGAGATGATTCGTAAGTCAAAACTAAACACGGATTTATTTTAGCTTTCAGGAATTTATTTATCAAAGATATTTCAAGGGTGAGCTATGGAAAAGGTAAAAAGTACTTTCAGAGCTTTGTGAATCTTTTCATGCTGGTGTCGGAGAATATTATAGAAAAAACGTTCCCTGAAAAGGATTGCTTTTCAAACATTTCCAATGTTCTCATAGTCGAAATATGATAAGAAATAAAACCTCACTCTACATGTTTGTCAGTAATTATATGCATGTTCGTGGCCAGTGCCATGTGACTTTCACAGCAACACCATGAAGACTGAGTTATTAAGAAAACACCTCATTTTAATGACTAAATACCTCACAGTATTCAACAATACGTAATTGTAGCAGCTAAACCCACAACTCAATTTGTATGCCGTTTAATAGTTGTAATACTCATTGTGACAAAATGACAAACCCCTTTCAATATGTTCAAATCTAAACTCTGTAACGAACCTTATTTTATATCGCCGAATTGTATCATTTTAGATTTATTGAATATGGATTACACAAATGAATGAATGAAATATGATAAGAAATCTATCAAAAAAGTTTAATAGATTTTCTCTCATGAAAGGAAGTAACATAATTATGTGACCCCTTATGAATGACGGAAATAGTAGACGTCCTTTTATTATCATTGAATATTTTCACAACAAATTCGATTAGTTTTTTCTTTAATCGTTATTGATTGATTGTGTGTGTGTATGTGTGTGTGTGTGTGTGTGTGTGTGTGTAATGCGTTTGTGTGGTAACGGTGGTTGCCCTGTTCTAATCCATGACCACGATCACTAAACATGAATATAATATGATATTTCGTCGTGTACAGAGGTGCGATTGATAAACGGATCCTCGCAGTATGAAGGCACTATCCAATACTCTGGAGACGGTGGACTCTCCTGGCACACAGTTTGTGGAGCAAACTTGGATATCAATGCAGTGAAGGTGATCTGTAGGCAGCTAGGTTTCAGTGGAGCGAACAGGAACATCCGAAACTCACCGTTTGGAATTGGAAACGAGGCTCCAACGACAAGCTTCTATTGCGCGGGAGGTAATTAGTTAAACCTATATTGTACTACATGTATTTCTTAAAGTTTTTTCATTCATAATCGTTGTCTCAGACTTGATGATTTGATGACATGGAGATTTTACTGATTATATATTGCCCCATGTCCACTTGCACGCCTTTTGGTTTACAGACGGTTTGCTTATCGTGCCTATCAATTAGGGATCGAAGTATTCAATCCGGCGTGCCGGAGGATACTGGAAGGTGCGGGCCAGTGTTTGAAATGCTTGAACATTGTCAACATTTGCTCTTTTTTTGGCACCGCAACTATTATTACTATTATTATTTATTTATTTTTCTCTTTTTTTTTGTATTTATTGTTATTATTATTATTTTTTTTTAAATTTATTAATTAATTTATTTTTATTTATTTATTATTATTATTATTAATATTATTTTTATTATTATTATTTTTTTTTTTTTCGGGGGGGGGGGGGGAGTGGGGGGAAGGCAAAATTCGTGAGCACCCCGTGAACTTCACTCAACCTAATCGTAACGATGATAATGATGATTATGACGATGATCATAAAAAACAATAATGATAGTCATAATGATAATAATAATAGTTATAATAATAATGATATGACGGTAATAATGATAGCAAAATCAATACAGAACTAGACATAATACTTGTTTGGAACAAGTTTAGGTGGGCTGGTAAACTTAAATTTGACACAAAATGGAGCAAAAATAAGCGACATACTGCTTAAAAATTCTTAAAAAACAATATTATGTAGATACGTGACGTGAACGAAATTCACCTTCTATAGGCATAACACGCAAATTATGAAATTTCTGACATGAGGCCTTTAATCTAAATTTTCACTATAATGACGTCATCCAAATGAAAAAGAATGACTATTGAGCTCGTAGAAAATTGTCTAAGCTACAACATATCGAAATTTGAAAGAAAATCGATCAATATTTACAGAGATACAATCAATTTTACATAAATATGCTGACTTCATAATATGCAAATTCGTATTTTGAGTTCCAAGGCCATTATGATGATGTCGCGATACACTTCATGGCCTAATGAGACATGGAATCATATTTCCGACTCATACTTTATCTAAATATGAAAAAACATTGAAGGTCACGGTTCATTCAAAAGAGCTATAATGGATTTTGTATAGGCATGTTTTTGGCCATATATGCTATGTAATAAAAGAGCTCGCGCGCACGGACATTCATCTTGAATTGACGCTCATCTTGTTATTAATGGTCATAAAGAGATAAACATGGTATCAAATTCCTCGAAAAAATATGAGAAATATCATGAAAGGAAAAAAAATGGCGATTCTATGTTGTGTAATGGTGTTACGCGCGAAAACGCGCGCGCATGCACGTGTGCGCGATTTTTTATAAAATTCTTAAAATGACCTGAAACGTATGTAAACAAAATTTGAGACGATTTTGAGCATTTAAATTTTTTGCGCGCGCAATGACGCGCGGACGTCCGCGCACGTGCGCCTTTTTTGACCTGAAATTAACCGGACTGATATTGACCTTGATCGTGATAAATATAAATGAGAAATAACTTACCGTTATGAAAATATGATCGTAAGTAAATTTTCAGAAAATTTCACAAAATGGCGCCTAGATGACGTCATCAGTCAAGGTCAAGGTTGAAAACCTTACTTTGTTTTGTCCATATGGCTATACATATGTGTGCTAAGTATCAAATCATTTGATTGAGCCATTTTCAACTTATCTTGCTAACAAAAAAGTGGGTCGAAATAAGAAAAATAAATAAATAAATAAATAAAGGCAATTTTAACAAAAATATAAGGTGGTCTGTATTAGATACAGCCCACCTGATAATTACCATTATTCTTATTATTATCATTATTGATACTATCATTATTAATACTATTATTATCATTATCATTCTTACAGTATAATTGCTATCATTATGCCTCCGTTACAAAGTAGCCGGAAGTATCATGTTTTCGGATTGTCCGTCCGTCCGTACGCCCCGTTCTCGTGATCGCGTTATCTCAAGAACCGATTGATGGATTCCTGCCACATATTGCTCCGAATAGTCTCATTGGACAACGCCCCCTATCGTCAGAGTCCAGCAGCCTAACATTTTAGCCTACTGACTTTTACCCCCCCCCCCAAAAAAAAAAAAAAAAAAAAAAAAATCGTTAAAAAAAAAAAAAAATCATTTTTTGTTTAAACGAAAAGCACATCCGCCCCGACGTACGTTGACACTTGCTCTTTCATTGGAACCCTGACGTCCCTTTGACTTTTGAAAGTTCACCCACCGTAATTTGGTCAAAATAGGTCGCTAGCTCGCCATTGCCTATATAATACATATGAAACAAGTCGAACTTTGGACGCAATTTGACACTCGATTGTAAGGTTACAGGTTAAGCACACGACGGATAACAAGCATGAATTATCATAGATCAATTCTTATCGGTTCATTATGTTCATTTCAGTCAACCCCCACGGTAATTTTTCCATTTAGTATAGACAAGCTTTTTGCCGAGGTATTAAAGCAAAAACTTGAATATTCATGATCGCCATGGACTATTCGATTATTTACAGATACCATCAAACTCCCCTATTTGTATTTCATTGTATTATGTAGTTAGGTCGGATTATTTTAATAACTGTTTAATTATCAGATATCAATGATAGTTTAAAGATATGGAAAACGTTCTTGTATTTTATATTGAGCAAAGCAATCTCACATACAAATTCACTACCAAGTGTCGTCTAATCCGCCGATTGCCGTCTGCTATATACGTCCAGCGAGCGAAAAATGAGACAACCGGAGCAATATGAACTTGGGTCATGTATGTATCTTGCAGAGCTAATGAATTGATTAGATTTTGGGGTCACGAGGTCAAAGGTCAAAGTTCACAGTGCTCATTATGTATGCAAAAATAGCTCGTGATTGTGTTATCCCAAGAACCAATTAATGAAGTTCCTGCCAAACTTAGGTAATGTATGTATCTTGCAGAGCCAGTGAATTGATACGATTTTTGGGTCACGAGGTCACAGGGTAAAGGTCACAGGGCTCATTATGTATGCATAAATAGCTGGTGATCACATCATCAGAACCGATGGACAAATTACCATCAAACGCAGGACATGTAGGCTATGTATCTTGCTGAGCCAATGAACTGATTAGATTTGGGGGTCATGAGGTCAAAGGTCAAACGTCATGGGGCTCCTTATATATGCAAAAATAACCTGTGATCGCATTATTATTAGAATCGATGGAAGATTTGAGGGTCATGAGGTCAAAGATAAAAGGGTCATACATGTATATGAAAATTAGCTTGTAATCACGATATTCTGAGAACCTGTTTGGATGACATTTAAACTTGAATTTGAAAATTGCTTCTGTTTTGGTTTGTGAAATCGCTCTATGGCGGAGGCATCATTTTCGTCTGCGCCCAGTCGATGTTCCATCTAGTTTTTTGTATAAATTAATATTGATATGGTATTATCGTTGTTCTTCTTGTTCTTGTTTTTTCTCAGTTGAACAAACCATCGGAGCCTGCAACCAATATAATACTACCTGCCCTTCTAGCAGGCTCCAACCAGGCGCAGCTGTTTGTTACGGTACTGAATCATAATTCTGACAAAAATATCTTTCAAATACGTTTAAACACATACACATGATCGAATCTCGGTTTGTTTGACTCTCGACTCAATCTCTTTCTCAATCTCTTTCTCCCTCATTCTACTGATCAAATTTCCCATTTCTAGAGCTTTTGTTTTTGTCTTCTATTATTTTCCTCCATGTTTTTCCTCATTTTTCTTCCTTTTTTTTCTCTTTTTGTGATCTTTGTTTTCTCCCCCCCCCCCAATTCAGAATTTATTAGCTACATATTTGCGTATTTCTTAATTTCTAAGAATACTTTGTTCATGTTTTATTGTAAAACAGCATCTGAGGAACTAACACTTCAACAAGCTCTGCTTCAAGTTAGTTCCTCTTTTCTCGTGCTATTTCCATTATATTTATCGTTTTCATTGCATATTTGTTGTGATATAATTATTCTTAGATGCTGCTTGTAAGTGTCGGCTTGCATGGTGATGTAGATATACAGTAGGTTTGCGGTTGCACCATGTGTGTGAGAGAGAGAGAGAGAGGTTTGAGGAGTCCTGAACAGGACTCTGACTCGGTAATCTTTCTTGGAGGAGTGTAGTCCTGAAAAGGACTGTTTGTTATCTTTCTTGGCATATAGTTCTCAGGAGAACTATAGCGCTTGGAGAGGATGAGTGGCTCGACGTTTCGAACAGGTTGACTATCCGTCGTCAGGAGTGGGGAATAGGGACTTTTAGAATGAGTGAACGAGAACACGACGAACGCCGACTGATCATGCGTGTCAACGTACTTAACTGCCCATGTTGGCTACAATTAGAAATCTTTTAGATTGCACTCGACGATATGCATGCAGGAAGTAACACAATAAACATCACGGACAAAGAAAGAGGACATTCCTCATTCTACCCTCAACAAAAGAACATCCCTTCACTGCTAATATGTAAATATGTGTAGAACAGGTGCATGTGACACCTGTTCTACACATTTCAGCATGTAAAGGCGCTTTATAAATGTCAATATGTATGTATGTATTGCATGTACTAGATTTAGGAAAATCAAGGTTGACGCATTCTCGATCGCCGACTGAGACCACGTGACGCAGACGCAGTGCCTTAAAATGACGTCACACGTTGCAGTCAAAGCTCTTGACGTGCATTTCTAAAAGTCCCTAATAGCTGGCGTGCGTGAGCTTAAGTCACCGGTGTGCGGACGTCAGGGAAAAATAGGTGACCGTATGTCGGCTTGAGTCATCGGGTGGGCATGGATGGTCGGCTGGTAATTCGTCTGACTATCCGTCTGGGCTGGAGTCTCCGGGTTGCGGACTTAGGAGAGTTTCGAGTTGATGAGTGGGGTGTGTTGTCGGCGAGACGCTGTGTGTGTCCCCGACGTAGGCGGCGTTGTAGTCTGTTGTCGTCTGCTGTGCAGTGTAGCTGCGAGGCTGGCGGCTGCTTTGAGGGTTCGGCGGGTGGCGGTGGTTGATGTACGGGTGTCTGTCGGGGTGGTGAGGGCGGTGCTGGAGGCGGTGCTGGAGGCGGTGGTGGAGGAGTGACCGGGTACTTGTTGATGAGAGGTTTCCAGATGTCGTTGATGTATAGTCCTGAGTCTTGGGGCACGGTGTTGTGGCGGTGAATTTCGATGGCTTCTCGGATTCGGCGTGTATGCCAGTGTTTCATTATGGAGATGAGATGACTGTTATCCCATTCGATGGTGTGTTCGTGTTGCTGGGCGTGTTTGACCCAGCAACACGAACACACCATCGAATGGGATAACAGTCATCTCATCTCCATAATGAAACACTGGCATACACGCCGAATCCGAGAAGCCATCGAAATTCACCGCCACAACACCGTGCCCCAAGACTCAGGACTATACATCAACGACATCTGGAAACCTCTCATCAACAAGTACCCGGTCACTCCTCCACCACCGCCTCCAGCACCGCCTCCAGCACCGCCCTCACCACACCGACAGACACCCGTACATCAACCACCGCCACCCGCCGAACCCTCAAAGCAGCCGCCAGCCTCGCAGCTACACTGCACAGCAGACGACAACAGACTACAACGCCGCCTACGTCGGGGACACACAAAGCGTCTCGCCGACAACACACCCCACTCATCAACTCGAAACTCTCCTAAGTCCGCAACCCGGAGACTCCAGCCCAGACGGATAGTCAGACGAATTACCAGCCGACCATCCATGCCCACCCGATGACTCAAGCCGACATACGGTCACCTATTTTTCCCTGACGTCCGCACACCGGTGACTTAAGCTCACGCACGCCAGCTATTCCCCACTCCTGACGACGGATAGTCAACCTGTTCGAAACGTCGAGCCACTCATCCTCTCCAAGCGCTATAGTTCTCCTGAGAACTATATGCCAAGAAAGATAACAAACAGTCCTTTTCAGGACTACACTCCTCCAAGAAAGATTACCGAGTCAGAGTCCTGTTCAGGACTCCTCAAACCTCTCTCTCTCTCTCACACACATGGTGCAACCGCAAACCTACTGTATATAATTATTCTTGTACTATGTTTTGCATGAGAAATCAAATCATTTGAAATCATTTTTTAAATGAATTCATGCTCTGATAAAGGGAAGGATAATTAGTGAGCATTCTCATTCCATGTTGTCAGAGAGTTTAAAAAAAAGTTTATCTTGAAAGGGATTGCTCCATAAATGCCCTCATAAGAAAAGAAAAAGATGACAGGAAATAGCCAACAGGTGTTGAACAAATAATATTGTCTTGTGATTGTAGTCCCATGTACCCATTTCTGTCGACAGTTCATGCGATTTTCATCTAGTTGAGTTAATTTCTTATCAATATGATGATTCCGATATTTCACTTCTATTTACTATCTAAATAATCTTTTCAAAATTCTTCCAGACATTTTCTTTCAAAATGTACGTGATGGCACATCCGGACCCCAACTTGGTCTTTGATATCAAACAATGTGACGTCAACCACATAGAAAGGCATTTCGTGTGAGTGACGTCAGCACATACATCAATTCACGAGATTTGTTTTGTTCTTTCAATCATGAAAACGATAAAATGTATTCAATTTCATGAATAAAACAGAAATCGAGCGAATGCGAATTATAAATATATGAAATTACAGGGTTGAATTGCTAATGAAGTGCATTATGGATGTGAAAAACCTCTTTATTTGTTGTGATTAATCTTTCAATAAATAATTTCAAGAGGCATTTCATTTGCCAATTAAAGTAGGATGTAACGTGACGTCAATAAAATTCTGAATTAGCTATGCTATTCTTTATTCATTTCTTTACTTTAGTGCCATCTAATAGGAGGGAGGGGGGGGGGGGCGTGCGTGAGGTAACAACTTTGTTTTAAAAGGCTAGTAACTCTACTAATACACAGGAGTAGACGGATTTCTTTCATTTTTCTGATTATGCTTATTTTTAAGTTGAAGGTAAAAAGAGCATATCTGTTACCTTTACAAGACGATAGACTGTAAATTCTGTTTAACCAAATCATCGGCCCATTAGGTTTAAAACAATATGATTTTTCTACAGATGACCGATATCTCGGATGCTTCAACGACCTTCCTAGTAATCGAGTCCTGCCAGGCATCTGTCTCCCTTCTAATCAGCTTAACATCGAATCGTGTATCGATTACTGCAGGCGTGCGTTTGGCCCGGATTATGTCTACGCCGGATTAAAGGATGGTTATAAATGCAACTGTGGTGATGCGAGTGCAGACTATGGGAAACATGGGATGGAAGGTGATGATGTATGCCAGATACCATGTACAGGAGATGCATACAGCTCGTGCGGTGGTAATGGCAAACTCGCTATTTTTAACCGTAAGTATTTCATGCTCAAATCTAGACCATTTACTACGCGATAGCAACTACATTTGTGACGTAATGACGTAATGCGTAATTCGACATTATTTTAATGGGACATACAATAAGCGACTGTGTTTCAACCTATTCTTTGCCACAAGTACCGATCGGCACAACACTATAGATATCAGTTAACAGAAGGATTGCTTTGTACAACACAAAAGTATTAAACAAAATTCACATTTCTATTATGATTTTTCACTGTAAATATGTAAATAATCGTAAATAGCATATGAAAATACATTAGTTTTTTAGAGATGCTTTTTCTTTTCAAATATTATTGTTCTGTCAATTAAAACAAATGAAACCTAAAATAAAAATTTGTAAAATTGTATGTGTTGCATTTTCTCCTGATTTCCCCTTTCAGTTTATGTGGTTATAACCCCGTCAGACACAAAAACAACAGATACAACACTGGCGGCAACCTATTCGACACTCACAACGCATCATGAGATGACAACGGGTCTTGAGGATACCGACATAACATCAACATCTATAAAGCTGGGTAATATTTTACACAAATTCGCTTTTCTTTCGTTTCATCTCTGTACACGCCGTAGAACAGGGCCAACACCGGTGCAGCGTTAACTCACAAACACATTACGCACACGCACACTAACCCCACCCTCTCTTCTAAGTGCATGGCTAAAGAGACAAAAACATCCCATGATAGTCCATAATTTGCAAATCTCCCCCTAGATGTAAATGTATACCGTTGCTGGGGTTATAATAATTGCAACAGCTTTAATAATGAATGTGGATACCCCGGGTAAAACAAGACAATTTAAATATATTCTTATGTTTAAAATTGATCTTCCAAAGATGATCAGAATAAAATATTCTGAACATATGAGTCATTATGCTTTTGCTTGCAATATGAATATGATGGAATGATTAGGTATATGGCATGATAAAGCCATTAGTATCTGTGGTTTGAACACAAACATAAGTTTTAAAACACCCTTGTGAGTACTTATTCTTCTTTTTCTTCTCTTTATCATTATTGTGATTGTTTGTGTTATTATTTGTACAGTCTAACCTGCTATAGTGACCACCTGTCTACAGAGACCATTTTGTTGTTTTCCTTTAAAATTATTTTTTATTGAAACATGTACTAAAGATACCTGTAAAAAAAAAAAAAAAAAAAATCCGCATACGGCCGGAACACCCTAGTGAACATAAATGCCATGATTAGTCATCTAAACAAAACACGTTCCCGTTAAAAGACTTTAAACTCAGATGCCAAAGGAAGAAAGACTAAATGAAATCGAAATTTTAGCATGTTTGGTGCAATTTATGATTAACATCTAAATTCACTTCTTTTTGGTATATTATGATGTATTTTAGTACAATCAGTAGTTGATAAAATAACTATTCAACATTGTTAACCATTAATTGTACGCAGGTGCCGGTGTGGGAGGATCATTTCTGTTCATAACTGTCATCGTAATCATCGTCGTTTTCATCAAGTACCAACGGAGGTATGGTTTAAGACGAAGAGATAATTCCCGCCAACAAGTTGTGGATCGGGGGGGGGCAAAAGGCCCTTGCCTTCCCCCCCCCCCCCCCCGTCCCCGCAAAAAAAGAGAAGGAAGGAAAAGGAAAAGAGGAGAGCCAAAAGGGAACAAGAAAGAGGAAGAAGAAAAGAAAAGGGAGAAAAGAAGGGGAGATCAGTCAACAAATTAGTACATTGTCCAAAGAAAAATCGAAGAAATTTGTTTTAGCGAATAGGGAAGCCACATGACTCTGGGGAGGGGTGAACTCTTTCGTGATATGAGATTGTCTCTTTTTTTTGTTATTATACATCAATAATGATTGTAATATTATGTAAGTTTGCGCACACACATACACCAACTTCCATACAAGTAGAAATAAACACATGTCCTCTGATACTTTTCTATACCATAATCTGAGGATATGTAAAAAATGCTTTGTTCTTGCTTGTTTCCTCCATTTTTAAAGACATGATAGGAGGGGTCATGTTGAATATTGAGTCTAAGATCATATAAAACCAGATAAGTTCATGTTAGACCTGTGAATCCATTCTGTTTCCTCAAAAAAATTCCCGATAGAAAGGTAATGGACATTTTTCTTCATAAATATATATAACCTCCACTTTTTTATTTTGGGGGTCATCCCGGTAGACCGACGAAACAAAGAAATACATTTGATTTTAGAAAAGAAGGTCCATGAGACCGACAGCAGCGAGATGCTCAGATCGATCGACAGTTCATGAGACCGATAAAAAAGGAGTAGTTGAGGGAAGATAGAGAGATAGAGAATAGTTTGTATTATGGGCCGTCGGTCTTGTAACCTCTCTGAATAATGACTAGCCTCGTACCATTCATTTTATTCATCCGTTCTAATAAATTGTAACACTGTCTTCATTATGATATCAGGCTCAAGCATGGGTCATCTCAAGGTATCGCTACCTCTGGAGAGCCTGGGGAGAGTCCTGGAATGAGAGATAACCCGACATTTCAATCGTTCGATGTTCATGATCTCCAGTTGACAGACGTTGCGGGTTGTCATAGCGGGAATGATCCATACATGGCCCTTACGACTTCCCATGATGGCCCGACATTACAAGTATACGAACCATTAAGAGAGGTAATCTCCCAGGCAGACGGGTATGAGGTACCTGTAAATGGGGCCAATGAACAAACTGGTCCAGAGTATTGTAAGACCTTGCATAAGCTTCAGGTGCACCCTGAAACCGACTATGAAATCACACACGAATACCAGGACCTTACAAATAGTGGAAGGAATAGTTCACGTAATGAAAGTTCCGTACGTGGGCTTCAGGTAAAACCTGAGACCGACTATGAAGCAATACATGACTACGAGAACCCGGGCATAATTGGATGACATATTTTGCAGTATGAGTGTCACATAGATGGGCTTCAGGAAATGTCTAAGACCGACAATTTAAAAACACATGAATACTAGTATATGTTTGGGTTTAATGTTAACAGTTTCTAAAGACAGGTTCTTAAATTAGAAATTACACAATTGAGACCAAATTATAAAAACATACTCGAAGAAAAGAGATTAATGCCTTACATCCATCTTCTTTTTTTTATTAAGTCACGAATGTTTAAGTGCTTTTGAAAAAAATTATGAATAATAGTTATTTTTCAGAAATTAATATTAATTGATAGAATTCATTATTTATTCGTAATTGAAAATTGATAACAATATTTTATATAGAATTCATGTACACACATGATTTAGCTAATATAATTGTTAAGTTTGCCTTGAGCGAGTGGCCTTGAGTCCCTGACAACTAAAGTCTTTGCAATCGCAAAGATTTAAAAGAAGAATTCGATAAATATTATGATTTTGTCCACCATTTAGTTTTCAAATGAACATGCAAACTATTTTCGTTAAATTGTTTATATAACAAAAAAATAACAATGTCAAATGTCGGGGTTGTATCTGTGATCGAGTTTAGGTTGAAGTTGCATCTTCATATTCTTTTGTCATATTTGTGTATATTTCGGTGGTGAACGATTATTATGAAAGAATTAATTGATAAATACCGATTGAATAAAGTGATATTTATAAAAAGCTAACCTCGGTGCAAGAATAGCTTCTGTTTATGAAAGTCCGATTGCATGCATTTTCACATTGACTTCTGTCAATGAATATTGGTATATTGCATCACCATTTCATCAAATATTTGATCTACAACTAAATTATTCATACCCCTTGTAAATATACTTCTTTTTTCTTTTCATTAGCTCAGGAATGAAAGGTAAACCGGTTGGAATTAGGGCCTTTGTCGAATACCTTTAGGTGCTAGATTTAATGTCATGTATGTACGTGTGTCGTTCTCAAGATAAATGAATCGGGACAAATCAACTTTTTGACATACTTAAAATATTACAAAACTTGGTGAAGGTATTAATAATTTAGTTGTTAACTGTACATATATTTCACGATGTATTTTGAACAATCTCCCCCTATTGTGTTGCCAGCTACTAAAACCAAACTTATAACAATGGGATTTCGGCAAACTTGTACTTATGACGGTTTTGTGAAAAGATACCCTGACGTTTTGAGATCTGTCCCGGTAGTTACGAGTAACGAAGAAGAAGAGCATGGCTGATGCTATCACAACATCGACACTTACTCGAGTCAGGACATTATTTTTTTGTCCGATTTTTCCTGGAGAGAGATGGGAAAGGAAAAGGATTGAATGCATTAGTGAGAGTTATTACACCTCTTTTTGTAGGGCTACTTTAACCCAATTATTCATTTGATGCCTATGTATATACTTGTATTACTTCAATGACCTGTTACATTCTGCACACTTACAATTAATTATTACGAATTTTGTGTATACAAATCCAGTTCGGTATCTTAAGTCCCTTATTTCCCAGTCAAGATGACTAGAGGAGGAGCTTAGCAGGTAGAACAAAAGCATTTCAAAAAAATATATAAATGTATGACATAAGTGTACATTAAAAATTCATCAACAAAAGTCAACATGAATTTGTAATTGAGTCAACCTTTAAAGGGAAAGTCCTTCAAATATCCAGAAATGGACAATAAATACTGAATAAATATACAAATACATCCTGATGTTAGTATGTTTTACTACCAGCAGAAAAAATGAGAGAAACCGGTCAGAGAAAGTTTGATTAAAAAATGGAAAACAAGAAATTCATGAAATGTTTATCTTTAGTGAAACTCAAATTGGCAACACTGTGACGTAACTTGCAAGCTCCTCTTCAATGTGCTCTGTACAGAAAATGTTTTCTCAGTTATTGATAACGGTGTTGATATGTTTCATACAGGGATTGTATAAAGACATATGGTAATAATTATATTTAGGGTGAGTTATTATTATTTGTATTAGTGTTACTTTTACTCTTATTAATACTGGGCAGGACTATAACTTTGAATCTCATGTTTTGCACTTTGCATGTGCTTCCTGTTCTTCCTTTTCTTTTTCTTTTTCTACTCTCTTCTTCTCTCTCTCTCTCTCTCTCGCTCACCTCCCCTCTCTCTTATAATATGCTTTAAAGTGCACTGCATTGTGTGTGAGTGAGTGAGTATGGCTGAGTGTGTTTGCAAGATATTTATAATTGTTTTGTAATAAGTATGAATAGACATATTATATTTCTTTTTGTTTTGTTTGTCATAGTATGTTTTTATTATATTTAAATTTAATTGTATGTTAATGGGCCACATGTACAAGCTTTGCTTCTCAGGAGTCCATAGCCTGTCATCAGTACCAATCTGATTGTAAATTGTTTTCAATGATTGGCTGAATAAATTGATATTGAATTGAATTATAGTTATTCATTTGTAATATTATTTACAATGCATTTTATTATTATGTGATAGTTCATCGTAGAAAACTCTAATCACGATGCTCAAATATGAACAAAATATTATAACTTTCAACAACAGATACAAATGCGTATAGATAATGCAGAACGTACACCGAAACAAACCAATATTTATTTTTAAAAAAGGGGGGGGGGGGGAGGAGGAAGATAATATATCCAAATTGACAATAATAAATAACAATAATGATAAGGATAATAATAATAATAGCAATTATAATAATGACGATGTTTTCTTTTTTGCCCGTATCTGCCAGCTAGGCACTCATGTCACATGTTACAAAAAAAGAACATAATCAATTAAACTCCAAATTGATGATTTTATTAATAATACATGTTTTGTTTGGTTTCATTGAGAAACGTAATGATGCTTTAAGCTGCATATTAATCTAGACTAAACAACAATTACATATTTCTCCAATACAATAATCTATACCGTCTTTCCAGACAATAAAACAATATATCAGGAATAGTTAAATGAGAGGCAGGTTAGTACAAAACTGATAAATTTGATAACAAATTAATAAATAATTTTGAGAGGATTTTGATCATTCAGTATTATTTTATTGAATTTCCCAAATCATTTTCAGTCATGATGTTGCAATGTTGTTTTTGTTGTTGTTGTTTTTGTTGTTGTTGTTATTGTTGTTTAAAATGGAGTTTGGCTAACTCGGACACGGGGACAACTCGGCCCCGCTGCAAAAACGTACATTTTTTTGCAGGTTTAGGGTAAGGTTTAGGGTTAGGATTAGGATTAGGGTTAGAGTTAGGGTTAGGGTAAAATGACAAAAACATGACCGTTTTTGCAGCGGGGCCGTGTTGTCCCCGTGTCCGAGTTAGCCCTACTCCATTTTCATGTACACATGAATATAATATAATACTTCAGAATAAGATATACATAATGAATATCAACCATAATAAGCCATGACTGAAAGCGTAGCATATTGATAATAATAATATGATAATAATACTGCATATACAGAACGTAGATTTAAAACGGATCCGGGCTAACTCGGACCCGGGGGCAACTCGGCCCCGCTGAAAAAACGGTCAGTTTTGTTGTCATTTTACCCTAACCCTAACTCTAACCCTAACCCTATACCTAACCCTAACCCTAAACCTAACCCTTACCCATTCAAATATGTTATTCAGAGATAAATTTTTAATAAAATGGCGTTGGAGTGTCCAAAAACTTGAAAAATACACATTAAAGATTAAACTCTTTGGGTGCACTGTATGTAGTATCTAAAGTAAAAGAATATCAGATAGGCTGGATAAAATAATAAAACAGAAGAAGACATGGCCCTCCCGCACCCATCCATAACATAGTTCTCTCTCAAGGTATCCATCTACAGCTAAAGCCCCCCCCCCTCCAGCAATGCCACTCCATATTATACTCTCTTCTTCATTAATGTGTAAAGAAGATTTTTTTTTTATAAATCAGATACTCATAGCCGTTTCCAAATGTGTTCGCCCTGCTTGATATTTTCATTTTCCCATTACCAATAAAATACCTGACTCTCTATCTCCAAGTGCTCAATTCACAATAGGCACATCAGTTTGATCTTCCACTTTAAATAATGGTCCGTGATGTTTAGAAATGAAATGTTTCTCTCACTCATTCCCACGCGACCTCCCTAAGCAATTACATATAATTAGTGATGATAAGCTAGATAGAGTAACCACACGTCTCCAAAACTCGGGTATACTCAGTCGTTGGCCCCTCACACTATTTTCATTAGCTTAAAGCGGAAATTCAAAGAAAATCACAAATATGTCAACTAATGTATCACTAGAAACTGATAAGCTAACATATGGCCATCGTAAAAGTTTTAGGTCAACTACATATCGGGTAATTTATAAAAAAGAATACAAATACAACCACCTTCATAACATCTGGGATAGACGAGGGATTCGCCAGAAAAATAACGATGTTTTAATGACATCACATAATGGACCAACACTGCCCAAGCAGACGACATCCCGTAAAGAATGAAAATAATTGCAAAGCTATTATTTCTCAAATTATAATGAGTTTAGTGTACCTTATATAAATGTGATACCATTTCAAACCATTCAAAAGGGGTTATGAAACCGATGCTGGTAACTAAATGTTTTTGTTTGTAAATCCGCAGGATAGGGGTTAATTAACAATCAAAGAAACCAGACTTTCAAATTGAAAAAACCCCGGTATGATAAGGACGGCATTTGTTCCCTCTAGGAACGCCGAACATACCGCGGTGTGTGCAGCTGAATACACAATGGCGTCTTATTTTGTTTACAAGCGACAGATTCCTTTATTTTTGTATCGATGCATTTGTCATCAAAATAAAATCATGCGCGGGGTTTAGAGTGAGGCAATATATTATACATATAGCCTGGCGGCAGTGAAGTAAGAGAAAGAACTCAAGAGAAGAAAAAAAAACAGGCACTAAAAATGTGTGAGATGTCATGGGACATCGTCTGCTTGTGCATGAGTGAGTGTCGGTGTCGCGGCATGCAGTTAATCAATGAAATGCATGAGTACTCTTTTTTTCTTCTCCAAACGCATTCTTCAGCACTTTCCTGTTTACCTGTATTAACATGAGCACACTAATCCCAGGGACATGTCCCTGCTAATCCGGAGCCTTTCAAGTGTCAACACACGCCATTACACAAATCTTACAAAAGTGGAGAATTATCTACTTTTTAAACACTGAAGTACGAGTTGTGTAAATATTAGTGACATCCGCTTTGTCCAAGTAGGCGTTCTTTCCGCGGTTCATGTGTTCTTTGTGCGAGCTGCATGACGAGCACATAAAAAACAGACAGACTAAAGTAAACAGTTGTACATGTAATATCAATCGCATACAGTGAGATACACTTCTTTGAGGAAGTTCACGAGTTTTAATGACAGTAAATGCATATGCATACATAGAAATCGTTGATGTTTCATTGTAGCAATACAGCAGATCGTCATAATATGACAATCTGGGTAATGATGTGCTCTCTTACCATTGATATGCGGAACTCACATGAATTCAGTTTTAACAATGGTAAAGACTTTGCTCGAGAGGGGAAATAAAGCACTTTAGCACCTTCCAAACTATCGCGTTTGCAAAAAGGAGTCGAAAGAGGATATCAAAGAAAAAGCGGTCCCCTTTCATGGGTGGAGTTTATGAAAACAGACATTCGTTCACTACTGGTACAAGGCAGTAAATAGTGACTTTTAAATTGAGTGGACGAGAAGGGCGTGAACGTCCACTGACCATGCATGTTCATGGCAAGCCTTTTTTTTCTTCTTGATATCCAGAATTCAATTGTTGATATCAAGAAATGATTTTCCGTTGTAAAGCAATTGTAATTCTTGATATCAAGAAATGATATTCCGTTGTAAAGCAATGGTAATTGTTGATATCAAGAAATGATTGTCCATTGTATAAAACAGGATATGCTATTGTGAACATGTGGTCAGTTGTTGGGAAGGGACATACCTATGTCTTATGTGCAAAGAATGAATTGTGGTCTATCATGTATCCACTTTTTGCACTTTTCACGGAACTTCGTCCAAATACATATATGAAAGTAGGGACTTTTAGATTTGCGTGGACTGATACGTGGTACTTCCATTCACGGCAGTGCTTTAAAAGGACGTCGATCGTAGCATAGACCTATTGTCTTCGTGCGAATCTAAAAGTCCCTATTAATACTCAAAAGAGCGACAACCTTGCTGCCCTAATACATTGTTTTCGATGACGCTTCTTCAAATATTGGTAGCTTCAAAATTATCCGGACTGCAGCCTCCTAGAAATCTTGTGAAATAAACTAAGTCAAATTTAAAAGCAGTCATTTAGAAAGCTGCGAGTCAGAGCATGTACAGATCAGTGTACACCTCGGCACCACAAAAAAGTGTGAAAGGAGCTCAATTATCCTGTTCTTGCACTGCGCTTGACCTCTTTTGTGACCTCTGAGCTCGTTCCAAAGCATTTACTCCTTTCAACCTTATCTCCTGACTGTACTACAACAATGGATTCTAAAGACTGACATTCAGAAGTGATAATAAAAGATCCACATTGAGTAAACAGCAGGGAAAATCGGGTACGTGGTTAGGGGAATTCCCGTTCGTCATTGTGATATGATAGTCTCTTAGCCATGCATTCATGATGAATTTTTTATAGTTTTATGCTCAAGCTTTCGGATGGATAGAGGAGGGGAAGGTGTGGGATGTGTCATAGCTTGTTTTTGGTCGGGGTCATGGTGAAATAAAGTCCATTATGGCAAATAAATAAAACCTTTGACACGGTCACAGTGATGATGTTAGTACCGAGTTTTATCCACACAATAAATAGCCTACTTTCAAACCAATATGTGAAATGTGATTTCCCTATAGTTTAAAATGGGCACCGCCTTCTTTTCACGTGTTCAAAGATATCATATCCCTACATACTTCGGATAATGTCACAGGTACGATATTCGTCTGACAAGATATTGTGAGATAATGCGAGGCATTCTTTTATACTTTAAACAAAACTTGATTCTTAGTTCATTTTTGTCAGGGGATGAAGATATTAGAATCTTATTGACATTCATGTGTCGTTTTATTGACTCATTTTCCTAAACATCACGACTAACGTGTGTGATCGAGGAGCTGGGACCAGAGACGTGCCCTGTTTGGACACAATACCTTTTATAAACCCAACGTGCCCGAAAAAAGTGTGATATGCTAGCCTATAAAGAACAGTCGGATTGTATACAAAGTTTCTTTTCAAATGATTATTCTATTCATTATGAAATGGGCTCTTCGCGCGCACAGAAGAGGCAGACAGAGTAAATACACTTGTTTAGTCATTCACGTTATGCTTGAGAAAGGAAAGTGTGCTTTGAGGAAGTTCAATTGTATAATTACAAGCAAATGGATAGAGTGTTCATTAACGCATTCGATTGCTGTGCGTTACAGACAGCGTTGCAATTAAAAACCAAATTAAACTTGATAAACATTTTTTGTATATCACAGGGCAGCAGGGCGAATATTTCGTTATTCTGATGCAAGTTTGAGTTCAACAGCTTAAGGCTCGTTTATCTTCGGAGAAAGGACATCTCATATTCTAAGAGAACAAACAAATGTATGATATCTGCGATTATAATTATTGCCATTCACCTGCGGACAAATTGGAAACTTCTGCCAACAGAATCGGATCTGAAGCAGTGATACATTGAAGGAGAATGAAAGTAGAAACCTTTCAATTGTCTCTATAAGTTATGTCGTAAAAAATTTGAAACAATGGATTTAAATCTGGTTTGTAAGTACATGATCCTGATCATATTCATTTGGGCTGAAGTATCATCGGCAGTGGAAACATATGGTGAGTGAGCTTTGCATGCATCTCTATTTCAGTTTCATGACACTTTTCGAGTCTCAGGCTTTGCACTATAAATCTGACACTATACCTCAAATTATTGTGTATTGCTTTCTAATATTTTTAATCTGGACATGTACATGTTTTTCGTTAATTTCATTTTTATTGTTTACTTCAGCCAAATTATGAAGCAAAATTTCATTTTTATTGTTTACTTCAGCCAAATTATGAAGCAAAATGCCGTTTTCGTCCTTCCACAATGTACTGGGGAAACTCTTATTTAAAGTGTCCATTGGTTTGATTTAATTCTATAGAAAATAAGTAATTGATGAAACAGGATTCTTATCATTAAATCACTTTAAGTTGTCACGCATTTTTTGCCTAATTACTGAACCCCCAAAAATTGAGATATAGAATAGAAAGGGACATACAGTATAACTGATAGTGATAGACCATATGCATTTAATGACTCAAGGAATGTGATTTTATTCTCTTATTTGATAATCGTTTAGATGACCTCTTTATCGGATGCTTCGTAGATCGCATGGGTGATCGAGTTCTGTCAGATCCACTTTTAATATCTGATAACATGACAATCAAGCTGTGCATTGATTACTGCACAGGACTGAGTGGCACTGACTCTGCTTATGCTGGGGTAGAGTTGGCGAATGAATGCTACTGTGGGGTCGCTGGTACAGTCTACAGTCGACTTGGAGTGCTAGAAGACAGGGAATGTAACTTCAAGTGTGCGGGGGATATGACTACTAATTGTGGGGGCCGAGGCAAAATTTCTATTTATAACGGTAAGTTCTAGGACTGTCAGGATCAATAGTGACTTTCTACTCTAGACCAAATTATAGGTTTTGCAGTTCTCAAGGGACATAAAGCCTATGTTATGCAAACAGTGCAATTCGGTCAAATATAATTTCTCTATGAGCGATGTTGACGGTAGATCAGTCCCATGAATTAAATATCGGTTTTTGAAATAGTGCAATAATCTGACTTGGACATTGCCTGTACAACTTTTGTGTGATGAAAGTGATGTTATAAGCATAAACAAAATATAATGTACGCTATAAATAATAATTGACACAACACGTTGTGCGTTGTATACGCTCCTCGAAGCCACGGTCAGGTGGGCCCAGCCATATAAGGACCCTAGGGCGTTGAGGGAGGGGAGGGTAGGGGCACAGGTAATGTAACTTAGTAACTTTGAACCTATTACATATACGATGGGGAGGAGAGGAGTGCCCTCATGCGTATCATGTATCCACGCATCTGCCCTACGAAAAAAAGTAACTATAATTTTTGGCGATAGTGCATTACTAGTAATAATAATGAAAGGGTTCGAGATCATGACGACCAAATAATGCATCCGGAGTCAGTGAAGTAGAGTCTGTACTTTATTGTTTTCTCTTTGTTAAACAGCCTCTGTAATAATAATCAAATTTGAACAAAATATTTAAATCGTGGTGAACTTATATAAATCAACATTTATATTATTGATACCAACAGCACAAATATTTATTTATTGACATTGTTTTGTAATATCATGCAACTAAATCTCAATCAACCCATTTATTATTATACAAAATAAATACACAAAATAAATTACACTCATTGTTTCTTCTTCTGTCCAACATCATGAACTACATGGTACAATAAATTATAGTATTGATTCATTCACATATATAATCATAAAGCAACATAACATAGTAAATTCAACTCACCGGCCAATACTAGCCAAAACGCTAACCAGCAGTGACTGTATGCATGCTACCAAGTATCATATCCACAGCAGACCTAGAAATAAGATCAAATGGCATTTCTTATAATACTAAAAATCAATGACTTATAAAATGAAGCTTATTCTCATCAAAGTTGTAAGGATGATTTGTTCAATTTAACACAATTATACTGCAATTCCTTCATATATCATATAACAAAATAAATGACAAGAGTATTTCAATGAAGCATCATTGTTCCCATGCAAATACAGTGCAAGACATAATTCAATTATACTGATCTTACTTTCACCATCAAAACTCTCATTAGTAATGCTTGTAGGTACATGTATATATCATCATTCCAATAAGTTAAATGAAATACAATCATAATTATTAAACAATCCAACTTACTTTAAACAAAGTCTGATCACATTTCCTCCTACAGCAGGCCAAATGTACAAGTGCTTGCAGTCCTATCACATAGCTTAGAATGGCTACCTGCCTGCTATAGCATGCACCAATCCTAGCAATCACACAAAAGAAATCCACTCATGCAAAGAGTTCAATAGAGATACCCCCAAAAAAGGCGGGAAACACTACAATGGGAACCCCTCTAGAGGGGAAACAATACATTGGGAATCCCTCTAGAGGGGAAACAATTTGTCATTGACTGAAGAAGCAAGGGGGGGGGGGGGCATCTTTGCACCACATAATTTCTATTTAATTTACAACATAAATTCCAATTTACAACAACTTCCCCACGATTAATGTCATAATGTTTGACTGCAATTGGTAAATATATGTAATTACGAGCAGTAAATATATGTAATTACGAGCAGTAAATATATGTAATTACGAGCAGTGAATACAAAACCTTCAAATTTTCAAACATTGTACAATAATAATAATAATACTTCAAATTTCTATGAATGACATATGCAATTAGTCATGTACATAATACATATAACACACATAATATCAACAAATCTCTATTCAAAACTGTTCGCTTCTCATATTGGTAATACAGATACAGGGAGATTATGCGGATTTCGGTGTTGTCCCTTATTTATCCTGCGAGACCTCCGACACTCAAACTCATAGTTCGCGTTCTCTTGTTGAGGGTTGGCTCTCTCATGAGATTCATCTCCAGTTACTGTGGTATCTTCATTCAAATTGTCCTCTTCATTGAGGATAGCTTGTTTTTCTTCACCTGGGGTAGGCCTACTCAAATCCGAGGGTTCCCACAAAAAGTCGAAGTAGGGATTGTTTCCATCTGTAGTAGCCAGCGATTTTTGTTGTGAACTCACGTGCTCCCTTGCTTTGGCCTGTGGATTAAGAACTAGTACCTCCTCTCGTGGGTCAATGATCAACAGCCTTCTGTTAACAACCCTTGTTGGTCCTCCTAGCATAGGACGGATTTTGTACACATCACCGGTCTCGTTAACTGCGGTCACTATGAAAGGATCCCTTAAGACCTTGTCGGCAAGTTTATGACGGCCTTCAAAAGCACATTTCTTCAGTAGAACCCTCGTGCCGATGCTGAGTGGTGAACTCATTGGGAGGGCATCATGCCTTGTCTTTTCACTTTTCAGAATCGTCTCCATATTTTGTTTTGCAACCATGTGCGCCTGTTGGAGTGACTTTGAATGCTCTGTCACAAAGTCTTCATCCCAATTTGCTTGTCCATTCCCGATCAGTTGGTCTAGCGGGGGTATGGGGCTCTCGCCCATATAAGAGTCGGTATGGCGATAGTCCTGTCGTCCCATGAGGTGTACAGTTGTACAGGAATACTAATTGATGAATAAGACCAGGCCACTTCCTTCGGCGATCTGGCTCAAGTGAACGGATCATACTGCACAAAGTTCGGTTGAACCTTTCTGTGTTTGCCCGTTGCCTTGTGGGTAGTAGGGTGTGGTGTGTGTTTTCTCAATACCATACAGCTTGCACAATTCCCGGACTAGAGAACTTTCAAAGTTTCGTCCCTGATCTGAGTGAATTCGCAGCGGAGCACCATAGTGGACAATCCAACCATCAATCAAGGCACGTGCCGTAATTATTGCAGTTTGGTTTTTGCAGGGAATTGCTTGTGCAAACTTGGTAAATGCATCAGTAATTACCAAGACATCTTCGTATCCACCTTGACCTTTATCCAGTTTTAAGAAGTCGATTGCGATCAGTTCAAGGGGCTTGAATGCCAACAGATGTCGTCTTGGAGTGGCCTGGTCTTACTGACACCATTGAAAGGGTTCGAGATCATGACGACCAAATAATGCATCCGGAGTCAGTGAAGTAGAGTCTGTACTTTATTGTTTTCTCTTTGTTAAACAGCCTCTGTAATAATAATCAAATTTGAACAAAATATTTAAATCGTGGTGAACTTATATAAATCAACATTTATATTATTGATACCAACAGCACAAATATTTATTTATTGACATTGTTTTGTAATATCATGCAACTAAATCTCAATCAACCCATTTATTATTATACAAAATAAATACACAAAATAAATTACACTCATTGTTTCTTCTTCTGTCCAACATCATGAACTACATGGTACAATAAATTATAGTATTGATTCATTCACATATATAATCATAAAGCAACATAACATAGTAAATTCAACTCACCGGCCAATACTAGCCAAAACGCTAAACAGCAGTGACTGTATGCATGCTACCAAGTATCATATCCACAGCAGACCTAGAAATAAGATCAAATGGCATTTCTTATAATACTAAAAATCAATGACTTATAAAATGAAGCTTATTCTCATCAAAGTTGTAAGGATGATTTGTTCAATTTAACACAATTATACTGCAATTCCTTCATATATCATATAACAAAATAAATGACAAGAGTATTTCAATGAAGCATCATTGTTCCCATGCAAATACAGTGCAAGACATAATTCAATTATACTGATCTTACTTTCACCATCAAAACTCTCATTAGTAATGCTTGTAGGTACATGTATATATCATCATTCCAATAAGTTAAATGAAATACAATCATAATTATTAAACAATCCAACTTACTTTAAACAAAGTCTGATCACATTTCCTCCTACAGCAGGCCAAATGTACAAGTGCTTGCAGTCCTATCACATAGCTTAGAATGGCTACCTGCCTGCTATAGCATGCACCAATCCTAGCAATCACACAAAAGAAATCCACTCATGCAAAGAGTTCAATAGAGATACCCCCCAAAAAGGCGGGAAACAGTACAATGGGAACCCCTCTAGAGGGGAAACAATACATTGGGAATCCCTCTAGAGGGGAAACAATTTGTCATTGACTGAAGAAGCAAGGGGGGGGGGGCATCTTTGCACCACATAATTTCTATTTAATTTACAACATAAATTCCAATTTACAACAATAATAAATAATAACAACATTTATAATGCGCACATATTCACCCCAAGAGATGCTCAAGGCGCCTAACAAGGTAAGTACATTGAACAAAAATAATTTAACATAATTAAATATAATTCAACAACGTTAATTACATCAGATTGTGAAATACACTACGTCTTAACTAAGGAGTTCAGACATTAGATAAGTTTTCAATTTTGTTAGGAACAAATTTTGATTGGCTGACATTTTGATTGAATGGGGTAGGGAGTTCCATAACCGGGGTGCAGCAGCTGTAAAAGCTCTGTCTCCCCAACTCCTCTTTGTTCTTAACTGTGTTAAATTTGTTGAATTAGAGGAACGAAGATCTGCACGGGAACTTAAAGAGATATTAAGAAGAGAGGAAATATATTCAGGGACTGATCCATTTAGTGAACGGTAGGTGAGTAGTAGAATTTTATATTTTATACGCTGTTCTATTGGAAGCCAGTAAAGGTTCTTGAGTATTTGAGTAGTATGTGTCGAACGTTTAGATTTAGTGACAAGGCGGGCAGCTGCGTTTTGAACTTTTTGTAGTCTCTGAATTTGGTATTTAGGAAGTCCATAAAGGAGAGAGTTACAGTTATCGAGATGAGATGTTACAAAAGCGTGAATCAATTGTTGAGTGGTTTGGGGGGTTACAAATTTCTTTATAGCGCGAAGATTACGAAGATGATAATTGGCAGCTTTCACACATTTTGAAATATGTGCATCAAGAGACATGCTTGTATCGAAAATAACACCAAGATTTCTTGCGTTATCTGAAGGAGCAATGTGCACAGAACCAACACGTATATGAGTTATAACAATCTTGGAAAGTTGTTGTCTGGAGCCTAACAAAAGAAATTCTGTTTTATCGTCATTTAGTTTGAGATAGCAATCATTCATCTATTTAGTATAGGATTTCCCGGCCAAATTCGCGTGTATGTCATTCTAATTCATTTACTTTGCATTTAAGTTAGCGCAGATCGGCTTTGCCATGCCAATTATCATTCAATTTTCCATTTTTTTTTTAAATTTAGGATTTTGGTCGAAGGGTTCCATAGATCTGTCTTTTAATTTATAAACTGCTCAACTAGCATTCAAATTAATCGTCACTTGTTGAAGCGTAATTTTTATCATTCAAATTAAAACCTGTCATTCGTATTCGAAATATATTTATTCAAGTTAGGAATGTTAGGGGGAAAAATTGCAGCAAACGTTTACAGTTTTTAAATGATTCATTGAAAATGCATGATTTGCCTTTGGGGTCTAAGCTGTTATTCCATTTATTTATTTTCAGGACAATGCAGATGGGTGTAGTCAGACATAAAGTAAAGAAGGGGCGAAATCAAGGGGTATGGCATTTCTGCATGGACATGTTCATATACCCGGGAAAGGTGGGGGTACCCTCAATCGCCCCTTTTTACTACAGACTCGGAATTTTACAGAAGTAATTCACATCGTCTTTTATACCCATCACACCCCTCTGTTTTTCTTAAAGAGTTTCATAGTTTAATTGCCCGCCAGCAGATCGATGGCTAAAGACATGGCTAAATAATGAATCATGTTCAAATTGTTGACTCTAGTCCCTACCCCGGTCACAATATTGTACCCTTCTTCCATAATGAAATTATGATGAAATTATGCTAAATTTATGATAAAACATAAGACAAACAACTTCCTACACAGAGTAATAGATGATTGGTTTGAAGCATTAAATGCTCGTGAAGTTGTTGCTGTCTGTTTCTTTGATATATCTAAATGCTTTGATGCTATATCGCACGAATTGTTACTTTTAAAACTACAATACCATGGTTTACAAGGTACAGAATTGCGCTGGTCTAAAAGCTCATTTAAGTGGAAGAAAACAGGCTGTCAGCCTAAATGTTAAACTGTCAAAACCAGGTGAAGTACCGATCGGAATTCCTCAGGGTGGGGTACTTGGCCCCACCTTTTTCCTTATTTATATTAATGACATTATTCAAAGTGAAAATGCTGGCTCGTGTAGAATTTTTGCAGATGATGTAGCAATTTATACTACTGGTGAAACTGTGAATGAAGCTGAGTCTAAATGACAAATTTGCATCAACGATTTAGAGAAATGGTATAATAATAATAGATTAAAGATTAATATTGATAAAACTCATGTTATGGTTGTATCCTCGAGAGCTAAGTGCAACCAAAATGAAATAAACGTATTTTTAAATGGCACCAAACTAAAAACGGGTTGATTCGGCGAGATATCTAGGTGTCAACATTGATTGTCATTTGACCTGGCATGAACATGTCAAATGTATAAAAGCCTTGCATTTAAATTTTTCTTACTACAAACATTAAGTAACACGCTGGTGAAACTGTGAATGAAGCTGAGTCTAAATTACAGATTTGCATCAACGATTTAGAGAAATGGTATAATAATAATAATAGATTAAAGATTAATATTGATAAAACTCATGTTATGGTTGTGTCCTGGCATGAACATGTCAAACAAATGTATAAAAGCCTTGAATATATACTTTTCTTACTACAAACATTAAGTAACACGCTAAACACGTACCTGCTTAATACTTTATATATATAAAGCAACCATTCAACCATTATGCATGCTCAGTGTGGGGAAACTGTTCACTTAAATACCGTGATTATATTCGTCGCATATAGAAAAGAGCTTCTCGTATAGTGTCGAAACATTATGGTTCACGCGAAATCAGCGTCTCTTAACTATACAAAGATTTGAAATGGCAAAATTTTGAAACTAGAAGAGATTATTTATTTATATGCTAATGTTCCGATGTATACATGGAAATGCTCCAGTAAGACTATGTAATGAAATTGAAATGTTCTGTGATAGACATGGTTTCAACACTCGTAATTTGGACTCACTCAATGTGGTCTAACCAAAACCTAGTACTGAACTAGTCAAGCAATCTTTTAGAGATTCAGGCCCGAAAACATGGAATTATCTCCCAAATGAAATACAAAAACATCATACTCTTTCTCTTTCCTCTTTCAAAAGTAGTTAAAAACGCACATTTTTCTGGAAAAAAGAAAAAAAAAAGTTTTACATGTTCTGGCCCTCCGTACGTAATAATCATGATAATCGTTGATCAAAGTCTTATTAGACTTCATTTTATGTAATATATTTATATATATGTATTTATTGCATATTGTATTGTAGATGCTTATTATGTATAATATTTATATGGATATATTACATTCGTACTTGCACTTGTTATCTAATTCTAACCATGGGGATTCTTAACCGTCTTTATTGTTGCTATTATATTTTTTTCACTGAAAAAATAAGATTGGTCATTCATTAACTTCTTACAAACGAATTTCTAATGTTGTGTTTTTCTTGCATTTAAAGCCTTATTTTGTGTGTTTTTTAACTGATGTAAAAGAATCCTATTGGTTAGAATTGGAAATGTTTAATCATGTTAACAGGACATCGAAGAAAAACAGCTTTGCTGATTCGAATGTTTATTTTTTGTTATCCTGGATAAATATGTCAAATAAATAAATAAATAAGAACCTATAGAAATTGATTTTCCCGCCACATCTAACATGTCGAACATTTTGCAGTTTCATCGATTAGACCTCCGACAACTACTCAAACATCATCAGGTTCTGTGATACCAACTTCACCCGACTCATCGACAACATTTGACAAAACAACAGAAGAAAGTGATGAGAGCACAATCCCAACATCAACACGTTTTCAAAAAACAGGTAGGTACATACTTTTGGCTGACTTTCGCTAGCTATAGACCCTACAAAACATATACCAAACTTATTTATTTATTTTATATATTTATTATTTATTCGGCAATTCACAAAAAATATAACAATGTAAATATAAGTAAACAAACATTTAGAGAATGTCAATTATAAATGCACAATCTTCCTGGAGGTCCTCTGAGTGCATCAGTTGGCTGCCGGGGAAGAGGAAAGCAAACTAAATCACTTTAACCGAAATGGTCCCTCTTCCCGACCAACTGGTGCACCCAGAAGACCTGCAAAATATAGCATGAAGGTAATTAAAATGTATAACATTTCATTAACAAAAAACAGCTGGTAAAAACAAAGCACAAGGAGGAAATCATATTAATATGTATGACACTAGGTCATGACACGATACTGAAAGATATTTAAAGATTTTCCATCAAAAACAATTATTCGAGCATTGCGCTTGTTTTTTACCGACTTTGGTAAATGCACTTGCTCTACATAACATGATAAAATAATAATAGTGAAATCTATGGCAGGGTGCCGTTGATATGTAAAATCACAGATAGTGGGGAAAAAAGGTATAATTAAAAAAAAAAAATAATGACTGGATTTTACACAAATTCATCGACTTGTTCTTTTTCAACCTATTGTTATGAATACAAGAAAAAAATACATTAAATATGTACTAGTCACTGAAAATAGAGAAACTATTTGAAAAATCAATGCAAGCATGCTAAAGATCTCTCGCCATCACCCCACCACTCCCCCCTCCCCTCTCTCATTCTGCCACTCCCTGCTATCACCACCCTGAGCACATGACTTTACACTCCAATTAAATTCTATCATGTTTTTTTTCTCGACATTTTTTGGTTCAAGAATTTGCGGCATTTGCAATGTCATTTTCAATTTATATTCTATTTTCCAGCATTATATGCAGGTGCTGGTGGAGGAGGCACATTTCTTCTGATACTTATCATCATAATAATTGTTGTCGTCACATATAGACGCAGGTAAGCCTAGTAAGAATGAATCTAATCTCAAAATGATAAATGTTGTGAAAAATGTATCTAACAAAATGATATTACACAATGTCTTAAAAACTTTATAAGCCCATGGATGCTCGGTAAATATACGAGTTCAGAACAACATAAAACAAAATAAATCAAAACAAAGTACAGGAAAATAGGGCTCAGCACAATAAGTGTTACTTGCTCAAACTGTTCTGTCAGGTCACATTCTATTGTTATACTTGATGTGTACTTAACATATTCGGTTCTGACTATTCTCCATTTTCAAGTTTTACCTTCGCTGTTCACAATTTCCACAGATTATTTTCTCAGCGGATAGTTTGTTTAAAGGGACTGCTTCGTTGAATGTCCATTTGTAATAGGTCCATGGTTTAATAGCTAACTGCGCCATTCTGGTGTTACAACATCTACCACTCTACACGTTGATGGTATATTAATTGGCAATTGAGCTTAATTACTTATTCATAGAACATTTGTTTATCTGCTGTCTGGATAGTGGTTTTAATTATACACATATACACAAATAACAGTGCATGTAGCAAATCTTCAATTGGGTAAGCGATTGTTCTGCTTATGCCGTTTTCTTGATCTCATGACCACCAGAGTAATAATAATAATGATACAGCATTTATTATGCGCCAATGATCTAATAAACTATTATGAGGCGCAGAGGGAGATTATTACCCTGACTTTAGCACGGCTGCCATTATGGCGTGCTAGCATTTAAAGGAATCATTACCTGTCAGGTACCAATTTACCTCACCTGGATTGAGTGTGGCAATTGTGGATCAACGGACATTAGTGACGCGATGGGACTCGAACCGCGGACCTTGTGATCGAAAGTTTGTAGACGTATCCACTCGACCAGGACACAATCCTTCATTTGTTAGAGGCGGAGCTCAATGGATACAAAGTTCCTACAAATATCTAAAATAAAAGAATAGACATATTGATCGGAAATAGGTAATTTCGACATCCTTGTGCCCTATATTTAAAAAAAAAAAAAAAAAAAAAAATCCCGACATATTAATATATCTTTAAATGTTGTCGTTGTTTTTTGTGGGGAGGGGAGGGGAGGGCCATCTGACCCACGTGCCCCCAGATCCCCCTTCGTGTATTTATGACATGAATTTTCACCAATTTTCGTTCCTCTTCTAATAGAAATACAGAGAAGCGATCAGCTGCTACTGACCATCCATTAACAACGATGATTCCTACTAAGGATGACAATGAAGAACGTAGTAGACCTACCGACGAGGAAGAGGATCCTTGTTATGAGAACAAGAGTGCAGAGACGGAACGCGACTATGAGAACATGACCGTGGACAATAACGAACTAACATACATGAACTCGGAGAAGAGATCTACCATGAAAGAAGCAACACACGACCCTGCAGCTCTCTATGCCATGCCTGACATGTCAGCTAAAAACTCAACTCGACCTAAGACGTACACCACGCCACCAAATGACACAGATGATCCGTCATTGATGTACGCTATGCCAGACAGAAGAGCTAAGACGGTGTACTCGAGCAACGGCAAAGCAGCGCTGGGGCAGGAAAGCCTCGACGCACTGTACACCACTTCCACGAAAAACCGCTTGGAGCCGATCGGTATGGAGGCATCGACAGATAGGGAGGGCTTGTACGCGCTACCAGACGAAAACCCACGTGACCACGTGACCCAAGATGGTGCCGGAAAGCGTGATGAAGTAGAAGCCATGTACGCCATACCAGATAAATCACGACGGAGCAATGATGTTGATAACACTGTAATGATAGCAAATGATATCTACAGTTCTACATAAAATGTCATAGGGAAATAGAAAAGGGTAACGGTTTTGCTGTTTTCTTTTCTACTTTTGTCGAATTAAAAAGGTTTGTCCGTTCTAATGCAAATCCGCCCACATCCACCCAAATGCAAACACACAATGGCCCGAATTCACAAAGCAAGGTTTGAGCTCAGACCAAGGTTTAAGCTCAAACCTCCTTTTGTTTCGCTAAACCTCCTTTTGTTATTTACAAACCTAGTCTGTAAATTACAAAAGGAGGTTTGGTGAAACAAAAGGAGGTTTGACCTCAAACCTTGGTCTGAGCTCAAACCTTGCTTTGTGAAGCTTTTGGGTTAATAAAGATAGATGAATACGAGTAAACAATACCTAATAACGTATAATCTTCTTTTCTTTTTTGTTAACATTTTTGTTGAAATATTTAGTAATTATATCTTTTGGCGATGGAAATGTGAATTGTATAAGCCTGACCTTTATTAATGTTTTTGTTGTTGACAACCCTTTCCTATATATATATCTAGAAAACAAATAACAATACATATATTATAGACAACAAAGAAAACGTTAGCGAGGGGCTTGGAGACGATTCAAACTTTGGTTAGTAAATATGTAGAAAAAGATTTGTTTATATAAGTATTACATGTATGTTTGTTTTTATTAATCTGTGCTTTGAAAAAAAGGTGTCTATACGAATGAATAGAAATTTACATGTATACAGATTGTTCAATTATGGTGAATTGTGCTACTTTTTCATTGATATATGTTTTACTATACACAGAAAAATATCTCTGCTTGCATGAACTTGTATTACACGATTATGATGCCTATAACTTGTATAACACAGGGAGATTGAATTGTATTTTAGCATAGTTAGGATGGTTGCATGCCCTAATAACACATACATCGCATCGTGTCTACCGGTGATAAATATATTGGCTTTGTGAATTTAGCTAAGAAAAATAATCAGCATATATTTTATGTTTTCCTATAGTAGGTGCAAGAGCGAATGGGATGTGTATGTAAATCGTGAAATATATCAGTTGGATTGAAAAAATAGAATGTTTACATGATTAAAACCTGCACTATTCACGGATGAAATAGTGTAAAGGATACGAATGTTAATGTGAGATAGCACAGATAATGTTTTTAAAAGGACAACCCTTTCGTACAATATATATCTAAAAATATAATATCTTGTATTGTACAGTAAGGTAGAATTAGAGTTTATCATTGCAAGGATGTTGCATGTTTTAACAGAACTTACACTGCATCCTGTTTAAGGGCGAACATTGCATTGGTTAACGAACAAAATCTAAATATAGTGTTTCCTTATAATCTGTGCAAGGGCAATACGGATGTGTAAATACGTTTACAACATTAAACATATATGTATTACTGAAAATGAGACTTACGCATGATAGAATGCTGCCCAATTAATGATAAAACTGTTAATGTGAGATTTCATGTTTTTAAAGAACAACCATTTCGTAAAAGACATATCTACAAAACAGACCAAAATACATACATTATAAAAAAAAAAAATGAAAGAAAATGCGTGTATGTACTAACCACAATAATGTCTCGAATTGCATAGTAATTAGGTAGAATTATATTTGATCATGTAAGGATGATAGCATGTTGTAATCAAACTTCCACCGAATCTTGTCTAACGGCGCAGAAAAATGAAATAGTTTTGTAAGTTTGTGATCAAAAATAGAATATGATGAATGAACCGTTCTCTTAGAATCTGTGCCTGGGCAATTGGGATGAGTAAACATGTATAACAAATGGTATGTATATAAGTTTTGTGTGTGAAATAGAGACGTTTTTACATGGGTAAATGTATTCATGCTGCCATACATAGATGATATAGATTTTCTTTTACTTTAATTCAATAAGAACATACGTGTATACTCTATATTCATTATAGATATATGGCTCCCATTTGCAATGCAAAGCTTTAAAAATGATTACCTTGTACTGACACTATCTTTTATTTTGGCATGTATTCCTTTAAAATAACTGTTTTAAAATGACGCCCTGCTGCAACATTCAAAATACATGAAGAAAAAAAAGAAGAAAAAGTTTAACATGAAATATTAAACTTAAAATATCAATGTACAAATAATAAGTGGCATAATTACATAAACAATAGAATTGCGTGAGTTACAAAAGTAAGGACCAAACATGTAATATAGGATAACAACCATAGATGATGATCACCAGGAACTTGTTCCTACGACTTCCTTTATATATTTCTTTACATTTTCCTGAGACAGAAGGTGTCAGTCGCTCTGTGTATTAACATACATGTAGTGTCACAAATTTGGGACTATGCACACGATACGGTAACTGCACACCATATATTACATGATAGGTTTTTTAAAATTTAGATAATGCTACTTTACACAGCCAGAGTCTGACAAGCTAGACTCTGTTGAAGGCTTCATGGGAAGTTGTTAAGTATCGACATTAGAGTCTGATCCTGCCGACTATAGACCCCCTCCCCCTCAAATAAAAAAAAAAGAAAGCCCTTACCCCTTCCATCTCCCTGAACGAAAAATTGGTCGGCCAAATTTTGAAATTTCCAGGCCCCCCCCCCCCCTCCTCTGCTTATTCAGCGGAGTCAGCGGCTGGCTGAGTCGTTATGCGAAATTTTTGGCGCGATTTAAAAATGTTAAACCCCCCTTGAAAAAATCCTTCGTACGCCACTGGGAGAGACAATAACTTTTTAAAAGCCACATCCCCCAAGAGTATGATATTCTAATTACCTAGAATTACAGTCGGATGTTATACAAGGTTTCTTTTCATATGATTATTCTATTCCTCATGAAATTAGCTCTCCGTGGCCACACAGGAAACAAACAGAGTGAATACACTCGGTTTATCATTCACGTTCTGACTGATATAGGAAAGCTTGTTTTGAGGAAGTTCAGTTGTATATTACAAGCAAATGCATACAGTGGACATAAACTCATTCGATTGCTGTGCGAAGAGATCTATCATGGTAGACAGTGTTTAATTGGTTTAAATACACTTAGTGATAAACGTGTATAGTTTATAACAGGGAAGCTGTCAACTACTTCGTTATTTGATATGAGTTAGGGTTCAACAGTTTAATGTCTATTCATCTTCGCGGAAAGGAAAACCTATCATTTCAAGACAACAAACATATTCATCATATTTGTGACAATAATTACTGCCATTGGAAACTACTTCCAACACATCCAGATCTGAAGCAGTGAACGAGAGGAAAAGTCTAAACCTTTCAATTGCCTCTATGAGTTATGTCATAGAAAGTTTTAAACAATGGATCTAAAACTGGTTTGTTACTTCATCCCCCTAGCCATCTTTATTTGGGCTCCAGCATCATCGGCATCAGAAAGATATGGTGAGTGAGCTTTGCATACACAAATATTTTTAGGTTTCATTACACTTTTCGATTCTAAGGCTTTGTATCCTATCTCTTATTACTGTGTATATGCTATAGCTTTTTACTGTTTCGTAGCTGCTTTTCCATATTTATATATTCTGGACAAGAGCATGTTTTACACACATTCCAAATTCCACTTTAAAACGTTTACCTCATCCAAACTATCCAATATTATGCTAACTCTTCTTTAGATAGTCCGTTGGTTTGATTTGAATCTTTACAAAAACGAGCAATTGGCGATAAAGGATTCTTATCATTAAATTTCTATAAGTTATCACGCATTTGTTTAGCTCTAGGAGATTTTTGTTTCTCCTTTTAAAACAAACTAAAACAACTTGATAAGAAATACGAACAAAACAAACCATCCTACAAAGACTGAATAACGTATCAAGTTTGTATTCTCTTATTTGATAATCGCTTAGATGAACTCTATGTCGGATGCTTCATAGATGACGCAACTAATCGGGTCCTGCCATATTACCTATTAATATCTAAAAACATGACGATCAAGATGTGCATTGACCACTGCACCGGAATGAATGAACCTGATTCCGCTTACGCTGGTTTAGAGTTTGGAGAAGAATGCTTCTGTGGGGTTGCTGATACAAACTACAGTCGACACGGAGTGGCAAAAGACGGTGACTGTAAACACACATGTGCGGGGGATAATACTACTTATTGTGGGGGCGCAGGCAGAATCTCTATTTATAACCGTAAGTTTAAGTATTTTCAGAACTGATAGAGACTTTCCAGTATCGCTTAAAGTAGCGGATTTGCGCTAACGGAGAAAAGTGTCGTCCTCACTGGACATATTTCATTTTCCGTGATATGCCCACGAAAACAATACAGTTGTATAAAATATCATTTTTTCTATGGGCAATGTTGAAGGTAGATCATATCATTGAAGAAAATTCGGTACCAACCTACTTACCATACGTTTTTGGAATATAATCGAACTCGGGCAATTTCTGTACAAATCACTTTCGTGTGAGGATATTTAGGTTACATTTATTTCTTTTAAATAATATATTGTAATTAAGCAATTGACACGAAGTATATGCCCCTCGTATTCTGTGGTATTACTCGGGGTGAGGAGTAGGAGGTGGGCAGGGGTAAGGGTAAGATAATTTAAAAGCTTTGAATCATTTTAGACTTTTCAACACTAGGGGGGGGGGGACGGGGGACGTGGTGCCCCCTGCGTACCATGTAGCCACGCTTCTGCTGTGTGAACAATAGTGACCAAATGAAGAAAATATTTTGGCGATAACGCTTGTTAATACTGAATGTGTTTTTTGTTTAGCTATTTAGGTTTTGTAGACACAAAATCACACTATGTCGCTTACATACACTGCTACCAAACTTCATATTTTTACATGCAAGTTTCCTATGAGATATAAAGAAAAAATAATTATATTTAAAGATCTTTGGTCCTACTTTCTTATAGTTGTGCCCAGCTTTATTATAACTAAGAACGTATAGAACAAAAAAATCCACCATTTCTAACACGTCTAACATTTTTCCAGTATTACTGATTAGGCCTCAAACCGCTACTGAAACATCGTCAACTTCAGTGATACTAACTTCACCCGACGCATCGACAACATTTGACAAACGAACAGAAGAAAGCGATGAGAGCACAACATCAACACATTCTACAAAATCAGGTAGGTACATACTTTTGGCTGACTTTCGCTGGCTATAGACACGACAAAACATATATCCAAATTATTGAACGATTTACCATGAATGTTTTTTATTCGACTATTGCGCTTGTTCATTACTGACTTTGGTAAATGCACTTGCTTAACATAACATGATAGAATAGTAATAATTAAATCTATTGCAGGGTGCCGTTGATATGTAAAATCACAGATAGTGGGGAAAAAAGTGTAACCTAATAATATAATTTTTTCTTTCAATAATGACTGGATTTTACACAAATTCATCGACTTGTTCTTTTTCCACCTACTGTTATGAATACAAAACACAAATACATTAAATACATAATAGTCACTGAAAATGGAGAAACTATTTGGAAAATCAATGCAAGCATGCCAATGATCTCTCACCATCACCTCACCACTTCCCTCTCCCCTCTCTCTTCCTCTCACTCCCTGCTATTACCACCCTGAACACCTGACTTTACACTCCCAGTTAATTCTATCATCTTTTGGTTCAACAATTTGCTGCATTTGCAATGTCATTTTCCATTTATATTCTATTTTCCAGCATTATATGCAGGTGCTGGTGGAGGAGGCGCATTTCTTCTGATACTTATCATCATACTAATTGTTGTCGTCACATGTAAACGCAGGTAAGCCTAGTAAGAATGAATCTAATCTCATAATTATAAATGTTGTGAAAAACTTATCTAACAAAATGACACTAAACAGTGTCTTAAAAACTTAATAAGCCCATGGATGCTCGGTAAATATTCGAGCTCAGAACAACATAAAACAAAACAAATCAAAACAAAGCACAGGAAAATAGAGCTCTGCGCAAACGGTGTTGCTTGGTCAAACTGTTCTGTCAGGTCACATTGTATTGTTGTACTTGACATATTCGGTCCTGACTAGTCTCCATTTTTCAAATTTACCTTCGCTGTCCACAATTTCCACAGATTTTTTTCTCAGGGGATAGTTTGTTTAAAGGGACTGCTTCGTCAAATGTCCATTTGTAGTAGGTCCATGGTTTAATAGCTAACTGTGCCATTCTGGTGTTACTACACCTACCACTCTACACGTTGATTGTATATTAGTTGGCAATTTAGCTTAATTACCTATTCATACCTATTCTAGAAGAAGTTGTTTGAAAGGTTATTTACATTTTTCGTCATGAATAGATATAACATCCACTATTCTTTTCTGAGGGTCATCCCGGTAGAAGGACGAAACAAAGAAATACATTTGATTTTAGAAAAGAAGGCCTATAAGACCGACAGCAACGACATCAGTCGACAGTCCATGAGACCGATAACACAAAGGAATACTTGAGGGAAGATAGAGAAATAGAGAAATGTTCCTATTATGGTCCATCGGTCTTGTAACCCCCCTGAATAATGGCTGGCTTGGAACTTTCATTTTATTCATCCTTTGTAATAAATTACACAACTGTCTTCATTATGATATCAGGCTCAAGCACGGGTCATCTCAAGGTATCGCCGTCTCCGAAAGGGCTGTGGAGAGTCTTGGAATGAGAGATAACCCGACATTTGAATCGTCCAATGTTAATGATCTCCGGAAGTCAGACGTTGCGGGTTGTCATGGCGGGGATGATCAATACATGGCCCTTACAACTCCCCATGATGGCCGTTCAGTCCAGGTTTACCAAACATTAAGTAAGGTAAACTCCCAGGGAGACGGATATGAGGTACCTATCAATGGGGCCAATGGACAAAGTGGTCCAGAGTATGGTAAGACCTTGCATAAGCTGCAGGAACACCCCGAGACTGATTATGAGAAGGCACACGAATACCAGGACATTACGAATAGTGTAGTGGGAAGGAATGGTTCACGTAATGAAAGTCCGGTACGTGGGTTTCAGGTAAAACCTGAGACCAACTATGAAGCAATACATGACTACGAGAACCCGGGCATAATTGGATGAAATATTCCGCGGTATGAGAGTCACATAGATGGGCTTCAGGAAATGTCTAAGACCGACAATGTAATAACATATGAATACTAGTATGTGTTTAGGTTTAACATTAACAGTTTCTGAAGACAGGTTATTAAATTACAAATGACCCAATTGAGGCCAAATTATAAAAAATGTACTCGAAGAAGAGAAGGTTAATGCCTGAAATCCATCATTTGTTATTAGGTCACGAATGTTCAATTCATGAATAATAGTAATTATCAGAAATTAATATTAATTGATAGAATACATTTTGTTTCGTAATTGAAAATTTGATACAAATATTGTATATAGAATTCATGTATATACATGACTTAGCTATAATAATTGTAATATTTGCCTTGAGCGAGTGGCCTTGAGTCCCTGACAACTAAAGTCTTTGCAATCGCAAAGATTTAAAAGAAGAATTCGATAAATATTATGATTTTGATCACCATTTAGTTTTCAAATGAACATGCAAACTATTTTCATTAAATTGTTTACATAACAACCAAATAACAATGTCAAATGTCGGGGTTGTATCTATGATCGAGTTTAAGTTGAAGTTGCATCTTCATATTCTTTTATCATATTTGTGTATATTTCGGTGGTGAACGATTATTATGAAAGCATTAACTGATAAATACCGATTGAATAAAGTGATATTTATAAAAGGTAACCTTGGTAAAAGAAAAGCTTCTGTGTATGAAAGTCCGATTGCATGCATTTTCACATTGACTTTCTGTCAATGAATATTGGTATATTGCATCACCATTTCATCAAATAATATTCACACCCCTTGTAAATATTCTTCTTTTCTTTTTTCTGTAGCTCAGGAATGAAAGGTAAACCGGTTTAAATTAAGGCCTTTGCCGAATACCTTTAAGTGCTAGATTTTGACGTACTTAAAATATCACAAAACTTGGTGAAGGTATTTATAATTTAGTTGTGAACTGTACATATTTCACGATGTATTTTGAACATTCTCCCCCAATTGTGTTGCCAGCGACTAAAAACAAACGTATAACAGTGGGATTTCGGCAAACTTGTACTTATGACGGTTTCGTGAAAAGATACCCAGACGTATTGAGATCTGTCCCGGTAGTAAAGAGTAATGCAGAAGAAGATCATCGCCGATGCTATCACAACATCAACACTTACTCGAGTCAAGAAAATATCAAATGTCCTATTTTTCCTGGAAAAAGATAGAAAAAGGAAAAGATTGAATGCAATTAGTGATAGTTATAACACCTCTTTTTGTAGGGCTACTATAACCCAATTATTCATTTGATGCCTATGTATATACTTGTTGACTTCAATGACCTGTTACATTCTGCACACTTACAATTAATTATTACGGATTTTGTGTATACAAATCCAGTTCGATGTTTTAAGTACCTTATTTCTCAGTCATGATGACTTTAGGAGTGGAGCTTAGAAGGTAGAACAAAAGCATTTCAAAAAAATATATAAATATGTGACATTAATGTACATCAAAAATTCATCAACCAAAGTCAACATGAATTTGTAATTGAGTCAACCTTTAAAGGGAAAGTCCTTTAAATATCCGGAAATGGACAATAAATACTAAATACATATACAAATACATCTTGATGTTCAGTATGTTTTAATACCAGCAGAAAAAAATGAGAGAAACCGGTCAGTGAAAGATTAATAAAAAAACGATTAAAAACAGGACATTCATAAATTGTTTAACTTTAATGAAACTCAAATTGGCAACACTGTGACGTAACTTGCAAGCTCCTCTTCAATTTGCTCTGTACAGGAAATGTTTTCTTAGTTAATGATAACGGTGTTGATATGTTTCATACAGGGATTGTATAAAGACATATGGTAACAATTATATTTAAAGGTAAAGACCAGTAATGGTCATGCGATTGCATTGTGAAAGAAACGTTGTGGAATCGATCAGAAAAGGTTGATCATCTAGCATCTAGCATCTGCAAGGTTCTGGAATCATCAAAATGATAAGAAATTTGGCCCATTCTTCGTAAAGTTACAAGCACTATACACAGAAAGATGTATACGGGACTACCCTATATCTCTCACACGATCATGAGAGAAACAAATTTACCAAATATATGAATTAGTAGGCGGTTTCCCGGCAATTTTTTTATCATCATGTATTAGTCAAAACATATTCTTTCACATGATTGGTAATGAGAGCTTCCATTTAATTTTTTGAAATTGGGGCGTTACCAATACTGGTCTTTACCTTTAATGTGAGTTATTATTATTTGTATTAGTGTTACTATTACTCTTATTAATACTGGGTAGGACTATAAGTTTGAATATCATGTTTCGCATTTTTCATGTGCTTCCTCTCCTTCCTGTTTCTTTTTCTTTTTCAACTCTTCTTCTCTCTCTCTCACTTTCTCTCTCTTTTATAATATGCTTTAAAGTGCACTGTATCGTGTGTGAGTGAGTAAGTATGGCTGAGTGTTTTTGCAAGATATTTATAGTTGTTTTATAATAAGTATGAATGTCTTTTTGTTTTGTTTGTCATAGTATGTTTTTATTATATTTATATTTAATTGCATGTCAATGGGCCACATTTACAAGCTTTGCTTCTCAGGAGTCCATAGCCTGTCATCAGTACCAATGTGATTGTAAATTGTTTTTAATGATTGGCTGAATAAATTGATATTTAATTGAATTATTATTATTCCTTTGTAATATTATTTACAATGCATTTTATTATTATGTAATAGTTAATCGTAGAAAACTTAAATCATGATGCTCAAATACGAACAAAATATAATAACTTTCAACCACAGATACAAATGCGTATAGATAGTGCAGAACGTACACCGAAACAAACCAATATTTAAAAAAAAAGGGGGGGAGGGGTAAGGAGGAATATAATATATCCAAATTGACAATAATAAATAATAATAATGATAAGGATAATAACAATAATAATAGCAATAATAATAATGACGATGTTTTCTTTTTTTGCCAGCTAGCCACTCGTGTCACATGTTACAAAATAAGAAACATAATCAATTAAACTCCAAATTGATGATTTGGTTCACAATACATGTTTTCTTTGGTTTCATTGAGAAACGTAATGATGCTTTAAGCTGCACATTATCTGGACTATACCGTCCTTCCAGACAAGAATAGTGACATAAATGAGAAGCAGGTTAGTACAAAACTGACAAATTTGATTTAAAAAATGGATACATTTTGACAGGATTTTGATCGTTCAGTATTATTTTATTGAATTTCCAAAATCATTTTCAGTCATGATGTTGCAATGTTGTTTTTGTTGTTGTTGTTGTTGTTTAAATGGAGTTGGGCTAACTCGGACACGGGGACAACTCGGCCCACTGCAAAAATGATAAGTTTTTTTTTTTTGCAGGTTTAGGGTTAGGTTTAGGGTTAAGGTTAGGTATAGGGTTAGGGTTAGAGGTAGGGTTAGGGTTAAATGACAAAAATAATTGACCGTTTTTGCAGCGGGGCTGGGGTAGTCCCCGTGTCCAAGTTAGCCCGACTCCATTTACATGTACAAATGAATATCATATAATACTTCAGAATAAGATATACATAATGAATATCGGTCAGTTTTTTGTCATTTTACCCGAACCCTAACTCTAACCCTAACACTATTCCTAACCCTAACCCTAACCTATTCAAATATGTTATTTAGAGATTGATTTTAAAAAAAATGGAGTGTCCAAAAAAGTGAAGAAAAAACATTACAAATTAAACTCTGTGGGTCACTGTATGTAGTATTTAAAGTAAAATAATTTCAGATAGTTCCGGAAGTTATTTGCAATGTTATTTTTGTGAGATTCTACATAATGACCTGATTTAGACGCTTGTCTCATGGCTAATTTTAAAATCAAAAGTGCCTTTTTTTGGACAAGAGGAAATACTTTCCGGCACTTTTTTCCATATTGCGGAAATGATTGCATGACATAAATGCCAAGCGTACACTCTGATACAAGTTGTATTGAGGTTAATTGCATTATAAGACGAGCACTGTATAATAATAGAACAGGTAAAGAGCAATTATGTGTAGTCAGTCAAGAAATATACACACTTTCCAAGTATATAATTTTGTAAGTAATGTCACAGATAGATTTGTCGAGATTTAGGCGCCTTGGATTAATTCGAGTGGCAGTAAACACGCGGCTTTATGCAACGCGGCCTAGTTTGCGTTAAAGCCACAATCGTCCGCACCCCGTCTATTCAAAAGCCGGATGCGAAAATCCCGTGTAAAGGTGCGTCCGCTTCAACGTAGCGTGACCTACTCGTAGTGTTTTCAACCGATACCAGTTGACCGCCCTCTATAGTCTGCCATGTAACTCTCAAACTATGCAGGGGCCGCGGAAGCGGGTTGCTGGGTCTTTTTTTTTAGTAGACACGTTTCATGTTCAGCCCACCCCCCCCCCCCCACCCTACTCTCAAAAACGCTCCGCGGCCCCTGCTTTTTAGGGTCAGAATTCAGATTCCCTTTCTGAAAGGGGTAACTGATTAATAAAAATTATTTATCACACATTTATACAAGTCATACATTAATGCTTTTTCTTCCTTTGATATGTTTCGCTTTGTTGTAGCTTCATTTGTCTCGTTTTCGTTTCTAAACTTCATTAATCTGTGTTGGGTTATCTTAAACAATATTTGACTTCTGGAACATTTATAAACTTATGGGCAATACGCTTGACTAATCATGAAAAGATTGTTTAATATCTATAAATGAATGGCGCAAAATATGAGCTTTTTAAATGAAAGCGCCGTAAAAAAATAAGTAACAACAACAACAGCAGCAGACTTCATTTTTTCTTTTATCCTCAAGCGAGGTTTTTATTTCCATAATTTCAATACATATTTACATTAATTACTCAATGATTGAGTGAAACGAGTGAAACATGACATACAAAATTAAAGTATACACAACAATTCTACCAGCTTAGTGATTATTTTCTTTGATTGCACAATCATGCCTAAAAAAATCTTACCAACGACTCAGACTAGACAATCGTTTTAAAGTAACATTTTATCAACGAAGAAAGATGGATATTATATTTAGAGTTCAGAAATAAACAATATGAAATGAAACAATAGGAGTGATCGAGAGGAAGGAAAAATCAAAGGTTTGTCCCCAGGTATATGAAATGAAAAGAATCTAACACAGTTACACAGGTAATAAACAAATTTAAAATAAGTGGTGAAGTGTGACGTCATCAATAATCTATGTTTTGAATTTCTCAATTTTTCTTAATTTTCCGAAAGAGCATCAAAAATAATGTCCTAATATTTATAACAGTATTGGCTAAGATATGACCATCTGAATAAATATATTTCCTATGGGAACTCAGTGTTATTTGCTCTGGCTCCTAATGATTTTATCTCGGACATTCAACGTTGCCTTTGCCCAACTCCGCGCAAACAGTAGTTTATTGATTAGACACCCTCCCCAGTCGCCACCCCCCCCCCTTCCCCTCTCCCCTCTCTATCAAACTCGCCTTTCATGCTATGGTAATACGTTGCGTTAACATTTTATGCGCCATTATGTTAGTGATTGTGATAGATTTTGAGCGAAAGAATGGTAATTAGATGGGAAAAAAGTATTAAACAGGGAAACAAGACACACAAAATCATATTGCCAGTTGAGGTTGACATAAAAGCAAGCGAAGGAAGATGGCTTTCATATTTAGAGTTCAGAAATAAACAATATGAGTGAGAGGGGTTGGAGAGACAAAAAGTTGGACGAAGTCTGTACTGTATTCACCATTATGATATTTGTCTCTCTAATCACCCCCCCCCCCCTCCCCTGGGCTCTTTTTTTTGTCTTTCTGTTCTGTTTGTTTATGTATTTTCGCCTAAGTATAATGTCCGACGTATATTAACACTTTCAATATAGCATAATAAACATTTTTTGCCATATCAGTTTGATGCAACAGAGATTTATATTTAAAAGTTTACTTCTGATAATTATTATTGTACTGTTATATTCTTCTCTCCGTTCATTTTAGCTTCTTCTGAATGTTTACGTTATTTTTCTTAATCTCTTGATGAAATATCAACACCAGAAGCTAGTATTTAGTGGATGCAAACAAAACATTGCAACTGATGGGTTCGAAAGTCAATAACATGAATAGACTTCCTGCTTTTTCACTGCAGATCATAACAAAGCGAATGAAAATGGGCAGACCGTAGTTCAGATAATCCGGCTATTGTTTTCTATCATTGGAATAATCCACCAGCTCCATCTTCTCACGCAAACAGGCCGGTGAATGGACTGTCGTTGTTGTTGTTGTTTTATTTAGGCAATTCAGTCAGTTTATGACCATTATTGCCGAATAATATGAACAATTTTGTTTTAAATTCTAATTTACGTATATGCACTCACATAATATGCGTGTATATTATGAATAATATATAAATAATATCTGTTTTTAAGATATATAATTATATATTACATTCCTTGGTCACGCTTTGCTTAAAATAGATTATGATTATGTCCATGATACGGACAGAATGAATTGAATGTGTATTTTTATATTGCAAGCAAATGGCGGAATAGAAAACAATATGAAAGATGAAGATGGAAACGACATTGGCAGATATAGACAAAGAGAGACAGACAGACAGAGAGAGAGGGAGAGAGAGAGAGAGAAAGAGAGAGAGAGAGATGAGAGAGAGAGAGAGAGAGAGAGAGAAAGAGAGAGATGAGAGAGAGAGAGTGAAAGAGAGAGAGAGAGTGAGAGAAAGTTAGACGCTTCATTATCTTTGTAATCATTCTAAAAACAACGGGGAAAAACTCTAGAAGTTTGTCTATTTAAGAATAGAAACCAGGGGCGTACGCAGGGGGGGGGGGGGGTTTGGGGGTTCAAACCCCCCCCCTTTGGTATTTTTTATATGTTTAAACCCCCCTAAAAAAAACTAAACCCCCCTTTGTTGTTGTTGTTTTTGTGTTTTTTTTTAATTAAAAAAAAAAAAAAAAAAAAAAAATTATGCCCACGGCTAACGTAAAGTGACCTTACCCCCCCCCCCCCCAACGAAAAATTATTATTATTATTATCTTTGTAATCATTCTAAAAACAACGGGGAAAAACTCTAGAAGTTTGTCTATTTAAGAATAGAAACCAGGGGCGTACGCAGGGGGGGGGGGGGGGTTTGGGGGTTCAACCCCCCCCCCCCCCTTTGGTATTTTTATATGTGTAAACTCCCCTAAAAAAAAACTTAAATCCCCCCCCCCCCTTCCCTTTGTTGTTGTTGTTGTTGTTTTTTTTAATAAAAAAAAAAAAAAAAAAAAAAAACAGCGAATTCCACACTCGCTCTGGATGCTTTGTACACGGCACGCGCGGATACACCGTACAATACATGAGCCTTGGCCTTATATGGTCATATGGTCATATTTTCTATTCAGGGTAACGGGCCGATTATTGAAAAGCTTATAGTATATTACAGTCTCGCTCGACCTAGCGCTCTCAGTTCAGGTCACTCATGCGTACGGTACCGGGTCGACCTATTATTGGGGAGATTAGCTAGTCTCGATATACTAGTAGTCCATCCCATTGTTTCGTTTCAAGGTTGTCGGCTATTATTTACTTATCGTGCTATAAAGTGTCGGAGTTTTACTATTTAGTACAGCTTCTTGATTTCATGATAGTTGTTTGCACAAATTAGTTCTCAATTCTTTGCTTATAACTGCTCTTTATCTATGTAAGATAGTTTCTCAAAATGTCTCGTCATCGGAGAAAGGCTCTTTTTAGCGTTGGAGATGCTCGAGAAGCGATCCTTGACTCGGACTCAGAAAATGAATATGATAAAAACGACATTGACAAAGAGACGGACAGAGAGAGGGGGAGAGAGAGAAAGGGGAAAGAGAGAGAGAGAGAGAGAACGAGGGAGAGAGAGAGAGAGAGAACGAGGGAGGGGAAAGGGGGGGGGGGGGGGGGGAGAGATAGAAAGTTGGACGTAGTCCGTACTGTATTTATTTATATATTTGTCTCTCCGATCATCCCCCCCCCCAGCTCCAATTTTTGTTTACCCTTTAGTCTGCCCTTTTTTTCTTCATCATATAGATATCTTTTCGCTGAAGTATAATGTCCGACGTATATAGTATTGTAAATATAGCATTATAAGCATTTTTTAATATCAATTTGATGCAACAGAAATTTTCATTCAAAAGTTTTACTTTGGAAATATAATTATTGTACAGTAATATTCTTCGCATTTCGACATTATCAGCCGCTCGTTCTCTATTTCGTTTCCTATAATAAATAAAAGGTATAATGTGTACATCATCAGGGATAATTACGTTATAATAATTAATCTCAAGGAAGAGATGATGTCGGCATACAAGCAAATGGCGGAATAGACAATATTATGAAAGATGAAAATGGAAAACGACATAGAGAGACAGACGGACAGGGAGAGAGAGAGAGGGGGGGGGGGGGGGGGGAGAGATAGAAGGTTGGACGTAGTCTGTACTGTATTTATTATTATGATATTTTTCTCACCGACTCCCCCCCCCCCCCCTGTTTTGTTTTGTTTATATCTTTGGGCTAAAGTATAATATCCGACGTATAATAGTACCGTCAATATAGCATAATAAACTTTTTTTTTATCAGTTTGATGCAACAGGGATTTACAATCAAAAGTTTTACTTGGTATAATTATTGTACAGTAATGTTCTTCTCATTTCGACATTATCAGCCGCTCGTTCTCTATTTCGTTTCCTATAATAAATATAAGATATAATGTGTACATCATCAGAGATAATTACGTTATAATAATTAATCTCAAGGAAGAGATGCTGCCGGCGTACAAGCAAATGGAGGAATAGAAAACATTATAAAAAAAGATGAAGATGGAAAACGACATTGCCAGATAGACAGAGAGACAGACATAGAGAGAGAGAGAGAGAGGGAAAGAGAGAGAGAGAGAGAGAGATCGAGAGAGAGGGAAAGGGGAGGGGAAATGGGGCGGAGAGATAGAAAGTTGGACGTAGTCCGTACTGTATTTATTTATATAATATTTGTCTCTCCGATCATCCCCCCCCCCCAGCTCCGATTTTTTTCCCCCTTTAGTCTAGCTGTCCTTTTTTTTATCATATAGATATCTTTTCGCTGAAGTATAATGTCCGACGTATAACAGTATTGTCAATATAGCATAATAAACATTGTTTATATCAATTTGATGCAACAGAGATTTTCATTCAAAAGTTTTACTTTGGAAATATAATTATTGTACAGTAATATTCTTCGCATTTCGACATTATCAGCCGCTAGTTTTTTACTTCGCTCCCTATAATAAATATAAGGTATAATAAATTGTGTACATCATCATTATTTTATAATAATTTATCTCAAAAAAGGAATGGTGCCGGCATACAAGCAAACGGCGGAACAAAATTGGCAGATAGACAGAGAGACACTGCAGACAGACAGAGAAAGCGACCGAGTGAGAGATAGAGGGAGAGAGAGAGAGACATAAACAGAGAGAAAAAGAGAGATAAATTATTTCTTATAATCATCTATTTGTCTGTGACATTTTATCTTATCACATATTCTTGTCCATTCCTTTATCGTGCATGATTTTTGTCTTTGAATGATTGTTTCAGATAGGGTAAAGTCTGGCTATACGTTATATGATTTTTATTTATGAGAATGTCGGAACGTGATCCCATTTAAACAAATTAAAAACAGCAACGACAACTGCAAAAACAACAAGACCCTTCCCTCCCCCAAAACAACATAAACCAGGGTTATACATGTATACAAAGTCAGTTCATTGTCATCCAATTATACCCTTACCTTACTTCCGCTCTTGAAGTTTATAGCCATGACAACGACCGGTACCCTCCGCAACGTTCATTGTTCCTCTTACGTAACTCAGCCGTGTGAACATGCATGGGCCAAAGACAAAGACATAGCTCTTTTCGCACATTCTATATAGGACCCAAATACTTGCCGACATTTCTGTGTCGGTTTTATTTGTATGTACTTTGTCAATACATATACTTACAAACTACAATTGTCAACATTTTGCAATATAGTCATACATATTGATATTTATATAGCATAAACATGCTCAAAGCGCTTTACATTAGTAAATAAAACAAACTAATTATTTTGCTCTCCAAATACTTACACACTATTTCGTTTTCCCTATAATCTTTTTAGAGAGCGAGGGAGAGAGAGAAAGAGAGAGAAAGACAGACAGATAGACAGAGATATATAATATATATAGAGAGAAAGAGAGAGAAAGCTGGGTGCATCGTTATAGTCTGTACTGTATTTATTTATCATTATGCTATGTTGTCTCTCCTTTCACCCCCCCCCCCCCCCCGTTCTGGATTCTTCTTTAGTTTCATTTTATCATGTTTATATCTTTTCGCTAAAGTATAATGTCCGACATATATTGTAACCGTCAATTTAGGCTGATAAACTATTTCATATTAATTTGATGCAACAGAGATTTACATACAAATCTTTTACTTTGTATAAGTTATGTATTTTTCTCATAAAATTGAGTATCTAAATAAAAAGAGAAGAAGAAGAAAAAGAGGGAGAAGAAGAAGAAGAAGAAGAAGAAGGGGGATTAAGAGTGAGAAGAAGAAAGACAAGATTCTCCGGAGAAAGAAGCCATGAACAATATAAACGAGAGAGAGAGAGAAAGACAGACAGACAGACAGATCGGAGAAAAAGAGAGAGAGAGAGAGAGAGAGAGAAAGTTGGGCACATCGGTATAAATTATAGTCTTTACTGTATTTATTTATTATTATGCTAGTTTGTCTCTCCTTTCATCCCCCCCCCTATTCTGTATTCTTCTTTAGCTTCATTTTATCATGTCTATATCTTTTCGCTAAAGTATAATGTCCGACATAATTATATTATAACCGTCATTTTAGGCTGATAAACTATTTCATATTAATTTGATGCAACAGAGATTTACATACAAAATCTTTTACTTTTTATAAATTGTGTGTATTTTTCTCATAAAATTGAGTATCTAAATAAAAAGAGATGAAGAGGAAGAAGAAGAGGGAGAAGAAGAAGAAGAAGAAGAAGAAGAAGGGGGAATAGGAGTGAGAAGAAAAAAGAAAAAATGCGGAGGAGAAAGAAGAAGAACAAAATAAGAGAGAGAAAGACAGAGAGAGAAAGACAGACGGACAGAGAGAGAGAGAGAAAGAAAGAGAGAGAGAAAGGGAGAGAGAGAGAGAGAGAGAGAGAAAGTTGGGCGCAACGTGTTATAGTCTGTACTGTATTTATTTATTATTATGCTATTTTGTCTCTCCTTTCACCCCCCCCCCCCCCCGTTCTGGATTATTCTTTAGTTTCATTTTATCATGTTTGTGTATTTTCGCTAAAGTATAATGTCCGACATTATAACCGTCAATTTAGGCTGATATACTATTTCATATTAATTTGATGCAACATTGAAAGATTTACATACAAATCTTTTATTTTTTATAAATTGTGTATTTTTCTCATAAAATTGAGTATCTAAATAAAAAGAGATGAAGAAGAAGAAGAAGAAGGAGAAGAAGAAGAAGGGGGAATAGGAGTGAGAAGAAAAAAGAAAAGATGCGGAGGAGAAAGAAGAAGAACAAAATAAGAGAGAGAAAGCCAGAGAGAGAAAGACAGACGGACAGAGAGAGAGAGAGAGAGAAAGTTGGACGCATCGTGTTATAGTCTGTACTGTATTTATTCATTATTATGCTATTTTGTCTCTCCTTTCACCCCCCCTCCCCCCTCCCCCGTTCTGGATTATTCTTTAGTTTCATTTTATCATGTTTGTATATTTTCGCTAAAGTATAATGTCCGACATTATAACCGTCAATTTAGGCTGATATACTATTTCATATTAATTTGATGCAACATTGAAAGATATACATTCAAATCTTTTATTTTTTATAAATTGTGTATTTTTCTCATAAAATTGAGTATCTAAATAAAAAGAGATGAAGAAGAAGAAGAAGAAGGAGAAGAAGAAGAAGAAGAAGAAGGGGGGATAGGAGTGAGAAGAAAAAAGAAAAGATGCGGAAGAGAAAGAAGAGAAACAAAATAAGAAGGAGGCGAAGAAGAAGAAGAAAAGATAACGAAGAAGAAAACCCTACGAAAGAGCTGAAAGAACTGAGAGGCTTGGAGCACAGCAGAGCAACGTGCTCTCGACGAGACAAAGCCAGATTGCCAAATGATCTGCGCATGCGCTATGTTCCCGTTAGTCGAAGTTAGCCGGCCGCTTGAACGCACACGCATTGTGCCTCGCGCTGAGCGGTCTCAAGGTACGGCATGTTCGATTTTTAATCTCGTTTGTGAGGTGGCTATCAGGCTGAATAATTCCGAGCTGAACGGGTTAAATGACAATGGAATAGCATAGTCTCCAAACAAGAATTCATGAATCAACACATTGGCTTTATGGCCAGCACGTAATTGTTTTTAACGGCGAGATAGAAAAAACCCCACTAGTCTTTATTTCCATTAATTGTTGGAGAATTAAATTTGAATGGGGCGCCCATAACCCGTGTGTCTAGATTGACACCTCCAAGTTACCTCCCCGAAAAAAATCTACTTTTTAAAAATTAATTCGGTTATATATACACAGATAAAACGCAATTGTTTAAAATGCTAACAGTTCATTACAATACAACAGCTTGTTGAATTTTTTAAACAGGTCTTATTACTTGTAAACAACCCTTTTAAACGGTGTTTTTATTGTGCATAATGATCCATGCCAAACATACAGAGTACAGTGTTAATTAGACACGTACTCAAGCTAAGCTAAATAACTTAGTTTAGCCGCAGAGGGAGCTAAACAAGTATGACGAATCTTTCAATGGGTTGAAAATTTTCTGGCTTGAAAAGGACGTTACGGTGTTCGGACACACACAATGCGTCTTCTCGTGGGCAAATCGTGCATCCGGGATTAACTCAATACGGCTTTCATGCATGCGCTCTCAGGTTAAAAACACGCAGCTTCTCGCACATGAGAATTAATCCAAGGCGCCTTAGGTTTCTTGAGAATGAGACATATTAAAGCTTGTGTTTTACATTAGTCAACAAAGGCCCTAAGTCTACCTTAAAGTATTGAGTTCCAGCCCCCCCCCCCACCCCCCGAAAAAATGTAGTATGGCTATTAAATACAGTTGTTGACGGGATAAAACGTTTTGGTAATGTACACCTGTATATGTTTATACCAAACATAATTTGCATAATTGCCTGAAGAGAGGTATTATGTGTGGAATATGGTAAAATAATCAAACATGGTAGGGTGTGCAGCATCTTGTAAATTAACTAGCTTATCCAACGAGGGTACTAGAAAAAGAAACAAGTAGGTCAGTGGTGAACAATGGGATTGAGGGGGGCGGGCAACAGAAGCAAAGTTCATTCCCACTTTTCCCAAGCAATTACATGGAATTAGTGATGAGGAGCTAGATAGAGTAACCATACGTCTCCAAAACTCGGGTATACCCAGTCGTTGGCCCCCCACACTATTTTCATTAGCTTAGATAATTTGTACCCCCCCCCCCCCTCTTCCTCCAAACGCAGAATGGATTCATTATTGATGAATATACCCACAGTATTGCGCAGCTTTAGATGATGGGACTATATATGTTCTCAAGTGGGAGCCCTACAGCCGGCGGAGGGATGGGGGAAGAAGAAATATGGAAAGAGAATGAGATATGGCTGAATAAAATAATTAATCAGAAGAAGACAGGGCCCCTCCCGCACCCCTTCATAACAAAGTTCTCTCTCAAGCATATTGATAATAATAATATGATAATAATACCGTATAAATAATGTGGTTATTTATATAGCGCCGGTATCCGACAGGTTCTGACGCTTATGGCGCTTTACACATATTACCCTGGTCGTAGCCGAGCTGCCAAATAGCGCTCAAGCATATCAGGTACATAGAACATAGATTTAAAACGGATCCGAGCTAACTAGGACCCGGGGGCAACTCGGTCCCGCTAGCTGCAAAAATGTTTTAGTTTTTTGTCATTTTTACCCTAACCCTAACTCTAACCCTTACCCTATTCCTAAATTTAACCCTAAACCTAACCCTAACCTATTCAAATATGTTATTTAGAGATTGATTTTTAATTAAATGGCATCGGAGTGTCCAAAAACCTGAAAAAAAACATTAAAGATTAAACTATGTGAGTGCGCTGTATGTAGTATTTAAAGTAAAAGAATTTCAGATAGTTCCGGAAGTTATTTGTAATGTTATTTTTGTGAGATTTTAAAGAATGGCCTGATTTAGACGCTTGTCTCATTGCTAATTTTAAATCAACGTAAAATATTTAGGGAAATCTGAAAAAACTTCTTTTTAAACAGGAGGAAACACTTTCTGGCACTTTTCTCCATATTGCGGAAATGATCGAATGACATAAAGGCCAAGCGTACACTCTGATACAAGTTGCATTAAGGTTAATTGCATTATAAGACGTACACTGTATAATAATAGAACAGGGAAAGAGCAATTCTGTGTATTCAGTCAAGAAATAAATTATTTACACACTTTCCAAGCATATAATTTTGGAAGTAATGTCACAGATAGATCTGTCGAGATTCAGGTTTCTTGAGAATGGGACATATGAAAGCTTGTGTTTTACATCAAGAAAGGCCATACGTCTACCTTTCAGTATTGAGTACCACCCCCCCCCCCCCCCACACACACATAAACAAAAGGAGTATGGATTTTAAATACAGTTGTTGACGGTAGAACACGTAACATAACTTGCATAATATTGCCTGAAGATAGGTATCATGTGTGGAATATGGTAAAATATTTAAACATAGGATGTGCAGAATCTTGTTAATTAACTAGCTTGTCCTACCAGGGTACTATAAAAAGGAATATGTTTGTTTGTGGTATACAATTGGGTTGGAGGGGGGGGGGGGCAACAGAAGCGAAGTTCATTCCCACTCTCCCCAAGCAATTACATGAAATTAGTGATGAGAAGCTAGATAGAGTAACCATACGTCTCCACAACTCGGGTATACCTAGTCGTTGGTCCCTCACACTATTTCCATGTGCTTAGAAATTTTTTACCCCCCCCCCCCTCTTCCTCCAAACGCAGAATGGATTCATTATTAATGAATATACCCACCGTATTGCGCAGCTTTAGATGATGAGCTTAATGGCCCGAATTCACAAAGCAAGGTTTAGCTCAGACCAAGGTTTAAGTTTAAACCTCCTTTTGTTTCGCCAAACCTCCTTTTGTTATTTACAAACCAGGTTTATAAATAACAAAAGGAGGTTTTGCGAAACAAAAGGAGGTTTAAACTTAAACCTTGGTCTGAGCTAAACCTTGCTTTGTGAATTCGGGCCATTGTGTTCTCAAGTGGGAGCCTAGACGGTCGGCGGAGGGATGGGGGAAGAAGAAATATGGAAAGAGAATGAGATATGACTGGATAAAATAATAAAACAGAAGAAGACAGGGCCCCTCCCGCACCCCTTTATAACAAAGTTCTCTCTCAAGTTATCCATCTAAAGCTGAAGTCCCCCCCCCCCCCCGAACCATGCAGCGCCCCAAAACCAATGCCACTCCAAATTATATTCTCTTCTTCAATAATGTGTTAAGAAGATTTTTTATCAGATACTCATAGCCGTTTCAACGTGTGTTCGCCCTAATTCTGATGTTTTAATTTTCCCATTACCAATAAAATACCTTTCCTATCTCCAAGTGCTCAGTTTACACTATGCACATCAGTTTGATCTTTCACTTTAAACAACGGTTCGTGTTGTTTAGAAATGAGATGTTTCTCTTTGAAGCCATTTCGTGTCCGAAGGTAGAGGAAGCAACTCTATAAACCGCAATTGAAAAAAATGTACAATCATCTATTCGTAAGGCGTTTATAGGGAGATCGTAGTCAGTTTCGATTTGCAAGAGGTGATAATCCGCTGACACTAGAGTTGGTGGAAATACCATTAATGGGTGTACACAAAATTGCACACAGCAAACCCGTAGCCCCCCCCCCCGAGTGAGGTAGATGTAAGTTGTTCATCATATAGGGCAATCGGTGGAAAATGCATAACGTTACTTCAGGCCTAATCCTGGTGATTGACAACGCTTGATCAGTTTTTGTAAACACTCAATTGCACTGTAAAAAAGAATTTGTTCATTGGTAATTTTTACGTATTTTTTCCATGTAGAATTTACTTGAAAACATTAGTTTTGCCACTTACGCACTAAATTTAAGTCTTGCTAACTCAAACTTTCAATTTAGTAGAACATACGTGGAATATTTAAGTAAAATCAAATACATAAGAACTTTAAGTAATTTCAGCTTGTATTAATTTAGTAATTTTAACTCAAAATCAGAAATTATACGTATTACTCAAACAATTTATGTTGATTATTCTTATCTTTTTAAAGTAAGGACCGATGCAGTGCGTAATAGAAATATTTACATAATTTATGAATATTCATTAAGACCAAATTAAACTCTTTTTTAAATAAAACAATTCTTTTTTGTGGTTGAATGAAAATTTAAGGACTTTAAAACATTTACTAATTCATTTAACATGGCTAAGCAAAGACAAGACAATTTTTAATTGTTACCCAGTTCAAAACAAATAAAAACTTGATATTTCAGGAAATTGTCAACCAATTTTCCTTTTAAGATGCTACGATCAAGTATATATAAAATTTGGAGCCTTTCAATATGTGTCGAATTGAAGCGTATGTAATAGTTTGTGATGGTGGTAGATATATATATACGGTTAAATCTTAAATAGAAGTAGTGAATGATTAGTGGATGTTACTTGTTAGATTAGATGGGTACCAAATCGTGCAATATGTAATCCTATCATAGCTTTTTTTTAATTATCTAAAATGATTACAGTACTTAAATTATTTACGTTAATGAAACTCGATTTAACTGAGTAAAAATTTATTCAGCAAAATAAGTAAACTCTACTTAAGATGCCGTAGGTAATATTTACTTAATAAAAATAAGGCAATTCTTTTCCTCAATTTTATTGAGTTATTTCGACTATTATTTTTGTACAGTGTGGGATCGAATTATACATGAGAGCCCACTACTACGCCTCTTTAAACAAGGAACTAATTTCATTTGGAGGAAGTCAGGATACTTGAAAGAGTTGCCTTTCATGCCCGCGTCGCATATTGTTTCATAATTATTAGAATACATAGTAGTCATTGTCATTATCCACCAGAGAAAGGTCGATAAATCGCAGCATTTCGTTCTTCTCGTGATATTAAACAATCAGGATTAGCTTTTAGTTTTGAAAGATAGCGTGCGTATTACGCGTGTGAATGCTTTTCGCAGTACATAAATGTAGAATTTATTAGACGAACACAACATACTTCTGCGAAACAGATTAACGCCGAGGGTTAGACCTACGAAAGTTCACCGAAGCGTGTATGGGACCAATAATATCACTTGGAAGCTCAATTTTTCGTAGTCAGAATAATATTAAATACATCTCGAAGATGAACTTGCATCATGTGTTTTTCCATGTTCTACCAGCCCTCTTGCTTTGCAGCCGAGCAGCCCATCAGTCAGTTCTGGAGATGATTCGTAAGTCAAAACTAAACACGGATTTATTTTAGCTTTCAGGAATTTATTTATCAAAGATATTTCAAGGGTGAGCTATGGAAAAGGTAAAAAGTACTTTCAGAGCTTTGTGAATCTTTTCATGCTGGTGTCGGAGAATATTATAGAAAAAACGTTCCCTGAAAAGGATTGCTTTTCAAACATTTCCAATGTTCTCATAGTCGAAATATGATAAGAAATAAAACCTCACTCTACATGTTTGTCAGTAATTATATGCATGTTCGTGTCCAGTGCCATGTGACTTTCACAGCAACACCATGAAGACTGAGTTATTAAGAAAACACCTCATTTTAATGACTAAATACCTCACAGTATTCAACAATACGTAATTGTAGCAGCTAAACCCACAACTCAATTTGTATGCCGTTTAATAGTTGTAATACTCATTGTGACAAAATGACAAACCCCTTTCAATATGTTCAAATCTAAACTCTGTAACGAACCTTATTTTATATCGCCGAATTGTATCATTTTAGATTTATTGAATATGGATTACACAAATGAATGAATGAAATATGATAAGAAATCTATCAAAAAAGTTTAATAGATTTTCTCTCATGAAAGGAAGTAACATAATTATGTGACCCCTTATGAATGACGGAAATAGTAGACGTCCTTTTATTATCATTGAATATTTTCACAACAAATTCGATTAGTTTTTTCTTTAATCGTTATTGATTGATTGTGTGTGTGTGTATGTGTGTGTGTGTGTGTGTATAATGCGTTTGTGTGGTAACGGTGGTTGCCCTGTTCTAATCCATGACCACGATCACTAAACATGAATATAATATGATATTTCGTCGTGTACAGAGGTGCGATTGATAAACGGATCCTCGCAGTATGAAGGCACTATCCAATACTCTGGAGACGGTGGACTCTCCTGGCACACAGTTTGTGGAGCAAACTTGGATATCAATGCAGTGAAGGTGATCTGTAGGCAGCTAGGTTTCAGTGGAGCGAACAGGAACATCCGAAACTCACCGTTTGGAATTGGAAACGAGGCTCCAACGACAAGCTTCTATTGCGCGGGAGGTAATTAGTTAAACCTATATTGTACTACATGTATTTCTTAAAGTTTTTTCATTCATAATCGTTGTCTCAGACTTGATGATTTGATGACATGGAGATTTTACTGATTATATATTGCCCCATGTCCACTTGCACGCCTTTTGGTTTACAGACGGTTTGCTTATCGTGCCTATCAATTAGGGATCGAAGTATTCAATCCGGCGTGCCGGAGGATACTGGAAGGTGCGGGCCAGTGTTTGAAATGCTTGAACATTGTCAACATTTGCTCTTTTTTTGGCACCGCAACTATTATTACTATTATTATTTATTTATTTTTCTCTTTTTTTTGTATTTATTGTTATTATTATTATTTTTTTTAATTTATTAATTAATTTATTTTTATTTATTTATTATTATTATTATTAATATTATTTTTATTATTATTATTATTTTTTTTTTTTTGGGGGGGGGGGGAGTGGGGGGAAGGCAAAATTCGTGAGCACCCCGTGAACTTCACTCAACCTAATCGTAACGATGATAATGATGATTATGACGATGATCATAAAAAACAATAATGATAGTCATAATGATAATAATAATAGTTATAATAATAATGATATGACGGTAATAATGATAGCAAAATCAATACAGAACTAGACATAATACTTGTTTGGAACAAGTATAGGTGGGCTGGTAAACTTAAATTTGACACAAAATGGAGCAAAAATAAGCGAGATACTGCTTAAAAATTCTTAAAAAACAATATTATGTAGATACGTGACGTGAACGAAATTCACCTTCTATAGGCATAACACGCAAATTATGAAATTTCTGACATGAGGCCTTTAATCTAAATTTTCACTATAATGACGTCATCCAAATGAAAAAGAATGACTATTGAGCTCGTAGAAAATTGTCTAAGCTACAACATATCGAAATTTGAAAGAAAATCGATCAATATTTACAGAGATACAATCAATTTTACATAAATATGCTGACTTCATAATATGCAAATTCGTATTTTGAGTTCCAAGGCCATTATGATGATGTCGCGATACACTTCATGGCCTAATGAGACATGGAATCATATTTCCGACTCATACTCTATCTAAATATGAAAAAACATTGAAGGTCACGGTTCATTCAAAAGAGCTATAATGGATTTTGTATAGGCATGTTTTTGGCCATATATGCTATGTAATAAAAGAGCTCGCGCGCACGGACATTCATCTTGAATTGACGCTCATCTTGTTATTAATGGTCATAAAGAGATAAACATGGTATCAAATTCCTCGAAAAAATATGAGAAATATCATGAAAGAAAAAAAAATGGCGATTCTATGTTGTGTAATGGTGTTACGCGCGAAAACGCGCGCGCATGCACGTGTGCGCGATTTTTTATAAAATTCTTAAAATGACCTGAAACGTATGTAAACAAAATTTGAGACGATTTTGAGCATTTAAATTTTTTGCGCGCGCAATGACACGCGGACGTCCGCGCACGTGCGCCTTTTTTGACCTGAAATTAACCGGACTGATATTGACCTTGATCGTGATAAATATGAATGAGAAATAACTTACCGTTATGAAAATATGATCGTAAGTAAATTTTCAGAAAATTTCACAAAATGGCGCCTAGATGACGTCATCAGTCAAGGTCAAGGTTGAAAACCTTACTTTGTTTTGTCCATATGGCTATACATATGTGTGCTAAGTATCAAATCATTTGATTGAGCCATTTTCAACTTATCTTGCTAACAAAAAAGTGGGTCGAAATAAGAAAAATAAACTAGATTTGTAATACTTGTTTGGAACAAGTATAGGTGGGCTGGTCGAACTAAAATTTGAGACAAAATAAAGGGTACATTTGAGATAGCTTATTGTCTCAGCTACAACATACTTGAAGTTCAGCGTAAACAAAGCTAAACGACAGAGATATTGCTCGCGAAAGAATCCAGTTTTGAGAAAAACTCATGTCCCATAGAGAATACACGCAAAATGTTAAAAATTGACATGCCTTTTTTAATCGCGAAAATACGCCCTGATGCCTTTGTCAAAATGAAAATTTGGGCCAATTTTATTCGTAGAAAATTGTCTCAGCTAAAACATATCAAAATTTTGAAGACAATCGATCAATATTTACAGAGAAACAATCAATTTTCCGTAAATATGCTGACGTCATAATATGCAAATTGAAATTTTGAGTTTGGAGGCCATTATGATGACGTAATGAGTTCATTGAGGGTCAAATGAGACATGAAATCATATCTCCAATTCATACTGTATCAAAATATGACCCAAAAATTGGGGTTACCTTGCATCCTAAAGGGCTACAATGGATCTTGTATAGGCATGTTTTTGCCCATATATGCTATGTATTACAAAAGCTCGCGCGCACGGAAATTTATGTTAAACGGTCGATCATTCCATTATTAATAGTCATAAAGAGACAAGCATGGTATCAATTTGTTTGTAAAAATATGTGGAATATTATGAAAGAAAAAAAATGGCGATTCTATGTTGTGTAATAGTTTTACGCGCGAAAACGCGCGCGCCGCACGCATGCGCGTGTGTGGGCGTTTTTTTATAAAATGCTTAGAATGGCCTAAAACGTATGCAAAATGATTTTGAGACGATTTTGAGCATTTTAAATTTTTGCGCGCGCATTGACGCGCGGACGTACGCGCACGGGCGCGTTTTTTTACCTGAAATTGATCGGACCGATATTGACCTTGATCGTGCAAACTATGAATAAGAAATTACTTTCCGTTATGAAGATATGATCATAAGTTAAAATTCACAAAATGGCGCCTAGATGACGTAATCAGTCAAGGTCAAGCTTGAAAACGTTATTTTGATTTATTTATATGCCTATACATATGTGTGCCAAATTTCAAGGCATTTGATTAAGCCATTTTCAAGTTATCTTGCTAACAAAAAAGTGGTTAGAAATAAGAAAAATATTTAATAACTAGACATATAATACTTGTTTGGAACAAGTATAGGTGGGCTGGTCAACTAACATTTGAGACAAAATAGAGCAAAAATAAGCGACATACTGCTTACAAATTCTTAAAAGACAATATCATGTAGATTCATAACGTGAACTAAATTCACCTTCTATAGGCATAACACGCAAATTATGAAGTTTTTGACATGAGGCCTTTAATCAAAATTTTCACTATGATAACGTCATCAAAATGAAAAATGGTTATTACTGCGCTTGTAGAGAATTGTCTTAGCTACAACATATCGACATTTTGAAGAAAATTGATCAATATTTACAGAGATAAAATCAATTTTACATAAATATGCTGACGTCATAATATGCAAATTCGTATTTTGAGTTCCAAGGCCATTGTGATGATGTCACGATACACTTAATGGCCAAATGAGACATGGAATCATATTTCCGACTCATACTCTATCTTAATATGAAAAAAAATTGAGGATCCCGGTGCATTCCAAAGAGCTATAACGGATTTTGTATAGGCATGTTTTTGCCCATATATGCTATGTATTAAAAGACCTCGCGCGCACTGACATTTATTTTGAATTTACGCTCATCTTGTTAATAATGGTCATAAAGAGATAAACATGGAATCAAATTCCTTGAAAAAATATGAGAAATATCATGAAAGAAAAAAAAATGGCGATTCTATGTTTTTTAATGGTGTTACGCGCGAAAACGCGCGCGCATGCTCGTACGCGCGATTTTTTATAAAATGCTTAAAATGACCTAAAACGTATGCAAAAAAAATTTGAGACGATTTTGAGCATTATAAAATTTTGTGCGCGCACTGACGCGCGGACGTACGCGCACGCGCGGGTTTTTTGACCGAAAATTGACCGGACGGATATTGACCTTGATCATGATAAATATGAATGAGAAATGAATTTTGGTTATGAAGATATGATCATGAGTTATTTTTCACAAAATGGCGCCTAGATGACGTCATCAGTCAAGGTCAAGGTTGAAAACCTTATTTTGATTTTTCTATATGCCTATACATATGTATGCCAAATTTCAAAGCATTTGATTGAACCATTTCAAAGTTATCGTGCTAACAAAAAAGTGGGTCGAAATAAGAAAAATAAATAAATAACTAGACATATAATACTTGTTTGGAACAAGTATAGGTGGGCTGGTCAACTAACATTTGAGACAAAATAGAGCAAAAATAAGCGACATAGTGCTTACAAATTCTTAAAAAACAATATCATGTAGATTCATAACGTGAACTAAAATCACCTTCTATAGGCATAACATGCAAATTATGTCATTTTTGACACGAGGCCTTCAATCGAAATTTTCACTCTAATGACGTCATCAAAATGAAAAATGATTATTATTGAACTTGTAGAAAATTATCATAGCTACAACATATCAAAATTTTGAAGAAAATCGATCAATATATACAGAGATACAATCAATTTTCAATAAATATGCTGACGTCATAATATGCAAATTCCTATTTTTAGTTCGAAGGCCATTATGATGATGTCACGATACACTTAATGGCCAAATGAGACATGGAATAATATCTACGACTCATACTCTATCTAAATATGAAAACAAATTGAAGGTCACGGTTCATTCCAAAGAGCTATAATGGATTTTGTATAGGCATGTTTTTGCCCATATATGCTATGTATTAAAAGACCTCGCGCGCACTGACATTTATCTTGAATTGACGCTCATCTTGTTAATAATGGTCATAAAGAGATAAACATGGAATCAAATTCCTTGAAAAAATATGAGAAATATCATGAAAGAAAAAAAAATGGTGATTCTATGTTTTTTAATGGTGTTACGCGCGAAAACGCGCGCGCATGCTCGTACGCGCGATTTTTTATAAAATGCTTAAAATGACCTGAAACGTATGCAAAATAAATTTGAGACGATTTTGAGCATTTAAAAATTTTGCGCGCGCATTGACGCACGGACGTACGCGCACGCGCGTGTTTTTTGACCTGAAATTGACTGGACTGATATTGACCTTGATCATAATAAATATGAATGAGAAATACCTTTTGGTTATGAAGATATGGTCATGAGTTTTTTTTCAGAAAATTTCACAAAATGGCGCCTAGATGACGTCATCAGTCAAGGTCAAGGTTGAAAACCTTACTGTGTTTTGTCCATATGCCTATACATATGTGTGCCAAATTTCAAAGCATTTGATTGAATAATTTCAAAGATATCTTGCTAACAAAAAGTGGGTCGAAATAAGAAAAATAAATAATAAAGGCGATTTTAACAAAAATATAAGGTGGTCTGTATTAGATACAGCCCACCTGATAATAAATAAATAATAATAAAGGCAATTTTAACAAAATTATAAGGTGGTCTGTATTAGATACAGCCCACCTGATAATAATAAACTAGACATATAATACTTGTTTGGAACAAGTATAGGTGGGCTGGTCAACTAACATTTGAGACAAAATAGAGCAAAAAAAAGCGACATACTGCTTACAAATTCTTAAAAGACAATATCATGTAGATTCATAACGTGAACTAAATTCACCTTCTATAGGCATAACACGCAAAGTATGAAGTTTTTGACATGAGGCCTTTAATCAAAATTTTCACTATGATGACGTCATCAAAATGAAAAATGGTTATTACTGCGCTTGTAGAAAATTGTCTTAGCTACAACATATCGAAATTTTGAAGAAAATTGATCAATATTTACAGAGATACAATCAATTTTACATAAATATGCTGATGTCATAATATGCAAATTCGTATTTTGAGTTCCAAGGCCATTGTGATGATGTCACGATACACTTAATGGCCGAATGAGACATGGAATCATATTTCCGACTCATACTCTATCTAAATATGAAAAAAAATTGAGGATCTCGGTGCATTCCAAAGAGCTATTACGGATTTTGTATAGGCATGTTTTTGCCCATACATGCTATGTATTAAAAGAGCTCGCGCGCACTGACATTTATCTTGAATTTACGCTCATCTTGTTATTAATGGTCATAAAGAGATAAACATGGAATCAAATTCCTTGAAAAAATATGAGAAATATCATGAAAGAAAAAAAAATGGCGATTCTATGTTTTTTAATGGTGTTACGCGCGAAAACGCGCGCGCATGCTCGTACGCGCGATTTTTTATAAAATGCTTAAAATGACCTGAAACGTATGCAAAATAAATTTGAGACGATTTTGAGCATTTAAAAATTTTGCGCGCGCATTGACGCGCGGACGTACGCGCACGCGCGCGTTTCTTGACCTGAAATTGACCGGACTAATATTGACCTTGATCTTGCAAAATATGAATAAGAAATTACTTTCCATGATGAAGATATGATCATAAGTTAAAATTCACAAAATGGCGCCTAGATGACGTAATCAGTCAAGGTCAAGGTTGAAAACGTTATTTTGATATCTATATATACCTACACATATTTGTGCCAAATTTCAAGTTATTTGATTGAACCATTTCAAAGTTATCTTGCTAACAAAAAAGTGGGTCGAAATAAGAAAAATAAATAAATAATAATAAATAAATAATAATAAAGGCAATTTTAACAAAATTATAAGGTGGTCTGTATTAAATACAGCCCACCTGATAAATAAATAATAAAGGCAATTCTAACGAAATTATAAGGTGGTCTGTACGTTATACAGCCCACCTGATAAATAAATAAATAAAGGCAATTTTAACAAAAATATAAGGTTGTCTGTATTAGATACAGCCCACCTGATAATTACCATTATTCTTATTATTATCATTATTGATACTATCATTATTAATACTATTATTATCATTATCATTCTTACAGTATAATTGCTATCATTATGCCTCCGTTACAAAGTAGCCGGAAGTATCATGTTTTCGGATTGTCCGTCCGTCCGTACGCCCCGTTCTCGTGATCGCGTTATCTCAAGAACCGATTGATGGATTCCTGCCACATATTGCTCCGAATAGTCTCATTGGACAACGCCCCCTATCGTCAGAGTCCAGCAGCCTAACATTTTAGCCTACTGACTTTTACCATAGACCTATTACGGATGGACATTCGACGTGTTTCTTTCTTTGATCCAATGAGGTCCACCGCCTTCTGATTATGTGCATCTTAATGAGAACATTCAGCTGTTTTAACAATAACGACTGCGTAAGCATTTTCGGTCATAGACAAAGGAGCAGTTTCCTCTCTTGGGTTTTGTTTGGATGGTGTGCTCTGTAAGAGTGTGTCTTAAATAAAAAGAATTACCAATGGGGAGCAGCAAAGTTGAAAAGCAGACGATTTTGGTGATATGAAATGTATTATTACTGATTCGCACACTTTCGCACGCACCAATGACCTTATAAAACAATTAGACGGCCATGATCTTTATAAGCCATGTGCGTTGTAATTCTGGAATATTATGAGGAAATTGGGGAAAATAGAATTTTAAATCACAAACAATCCAAATTTAACCTATCTGGTATTATCAACGTGTTATTCAAAAATAAAACACAGTACATGGAACAACAATTTCTGATTATTAACCACAACTGCACATCGATTTCCCATGGTTTAAGCGATTTATTATCTTCTGCGCATGTATATTAACATGTTTATAATCACTATCTTGATTCTGTCCCGGCTCATTGGCGGTGGACCTCATGAGATCAAAGTGTAGAAACATGTACGGAATGTTATTGAGACGACATTGACGGAGACAATCACAATGAATACGTTAACAAAACGACGAATGTCCATTCGTAATAGGTCCATGCTTTTACCCCCCCCCCCCAAAAAAAAAAAAAAATCGTTAAAAAAAAAAAATATCATTTTTTGTTTAAACGAAAAGCACATCCGCCCCGACGTACGTTGACACTTGCTCTTTCATTGGAACCCTGACGTCCCTTTGACTTTTGAAAGTTCACCCACCGTAATTTGGTCAAAATAGGTCGCTAGCTCGCCATTGCCTATATAATACATATGAAACAAGTCGAACTTTGGACGCAATTTGACACTCGATTGTAAGGTTACAGGTTAAGCACACGACGGATAACAAGCATGAATTATCATAGATCAATTCTTATCGGTTCATTATGTTCATTTCAGTCAACCCCCACGGTAATTTTTCCATTTAGTATAGACAAGCTTTTTGCCGAGGTATTAAAGCAAAAACTTGAATATTCATGATCGCCATGGACTATTCGATTATTTACAGATACCATCAAACTCCCCTATTTGTATTTCATTGTATTATGTAGTTAGGTCGGATTATTTTAATAACTGTTTAATTATCAGATATCAATGATAGTTTAAAGATATGGAAAACGTTCTTGTATTTTATATTGAGCAAAGCAATCTCACATACAAATTCACTACCAAGTGTCGTCTAATCCGCCGATTGCCGTCTGCTATATACGTCCAGCGAGCGAAAAATGAGACAACCGGAGCAATATGAACTTGGGTCATGTATGTATCTTGCAGAGCTAATGAATTGATTAGATTTTGGGGTCACGAGGTCAAAGGTCAAAGTTCACAGTGCTCATTATGTATGCAAAAATAGCTCGTGATTGTGTTATCCCAAGAACCAATTAATGAAGTTCCTGCCAAACTTAGGTAATGTATGTATCTTGCAGAGCCAGTGAATTGATACGATTTTTGGGTCACGAGGTCACAGGGTAAAGGTCACAGGGCTCATTATGTATGCATAAATAGCTGGTGATCACATCATCAGAACCGATGGACAAATTACCATCAAACGCAGGACATGTAGGCTATGTATCTTGCTGAGCCAATGAACTGATTAGATTTGGGGGTCATGAGGTCAAAGGTCAAACGTCATGGGGCTCCTTATATATGCAAAAATAACCTGTGATCGCATTATTATTAGAATCGATGGAAGATTTGAGGGTCATGAGGTCAAAGATAAAAGGGTCATACATGTATATGAAAAATTTGCTTGTAATCACGATATTCTGAGAACCTGTTTGGATGACATTTAAACTTGAATTTGAAAATTGCTTCTGTTTTGGTTTGTGAAATCGCTCTATGGCGGAGGCATCATTTTCGTCTGCGCCCAGTCGATGTTCCATCTAGTTTTTTGTATAAATTAATATTGATATGGTATTATCGTTGTTCTTCTTGTTCTTGTTTTTTCTCAGTTGAACAAACCATCGGAGCCTGCAACCAATATAATACTACCTGCCCTTCTAGCAGGCTCCAACCAGGCGCAGCTGTTTGTTACGGTACTGAATCATAATTCTGACAAAAATATCTTTCAAATACGTTTAAACACATACACATGATCGAATCTCGGTTTGTTTGACTCTCGACTCAATCTCTTTCTCAATCTCTTTCTCCCTCATTCTACTGATCAAATTTCCCATTTCTAGAGCTTTTGTTTTTGTCTTTTATTATTTTCCTCCATGTTTTCCCTCATTTTTCTTCCTTTTTTTTCTCTTTTTGTGATCTTTGTTTTCTCCCCCCCCCCCCCCAATTCAGAATTTCTTAGCTACATATTTGCGTATTTCTTAATTTCTAAGAATACTTTGTTCATGTTTTATTGTAAAACAGCATCTGAGGAACTAACACTTCAACAAGCTCTGCTTCAAGTTAGTTCCTCTTTTCTCGTGCTATTTCCATTATATTTATCGTTTTCATTGCATATTTGTTGTGATATAATTATTCTTAGATGCTGCTTGTAAGTGTCGGCTTGCATGGTGATGTAGATATACAGTAGGTTTGCGGTTGCACCATGTGTGTGAGAGAGAGAGAGAGGTTTGAGGAGTCCTGAACAGGACTCTGACTCGGTAATCTTTCTTGGAGGAGTGTAGTCCTGAAAAGGACTGTTTGTTATCTTTCTTGGCATATAGTTCTCAGGAGAACTATAGCGCTTGGAGAGGATGAGTGGCTCGACGTTTCGAACAGGTTGACTATCCGTCGTCAGGAGTGGGGAATAGCTGGCGTGCGTGAGCTTAAGTCACCGGTGTGCGGACGTCAGGGAAAAATAGGTGACCGTATGTCGGCTTGAGTCATCGGGTGGGCATGGATGGTCGGCTGGTAATTCGTCTGACTATCCGTCTGGGCTGGAGTCTCCGGGTTGCGGACTTAGGAGAGTTTCGAGTTGATGAGTGGGGTGTGTTGTCGGCGAGACGCTGTGTGTGTCCCCGACGTAGGCGGCGTTGTAGTCTGTTGTCGTCTGCTGTGCAGTGTAGCTGCGAGGCTGGCGGCTGCTTTGAGGGTTCGGCGGGTGGCGGTGGTTGATGTACGGGTGTCTGTCGGGGTGGTGAGGGCGGTGCTGGAGGCGGTGCTGGAGGCGGTGCTGGAGGCGGTGGTGGAGGAGTGACCGGGTACTTGTTGATGAGAGGTTTCCAGATGTCGTTGATGTATAGTCCTGAGTCTTGGGGCACGGTGTTGTGGCGGTGAATTTCGATGGCTTCTCGGATTCGGCGTGTATGCCAGTGTTTCATTATGGAGATGAGATGACTGTTATCCCATTCGATGGTGTGTTCGTGTTTGTCGTCAAACACGCCCAGCAACACGAACACACCATCGAATGGGATAACAGTCATCTCATCTCCATAATGAAACACTGGCATACACGCCGAATCCGAGAAGCCATCGAAATTCACCGCCACAACACCGTGCCCCAAGACTCAGGACTATACATCAACGACATCTGGAAACCTCTCATCAACAAGTACCCGGTCACTCCTCCACCACCGCCTCCAGCACCGCCTCCAGCACCGCCTCCAGCACCGCCCTCACCACCCCGACAGACACCCGTACATCAACCACCGCCACCCGCCGAACCCTCAAAGCAGCCGCCAGCCTCGCAGCTACACTGCACAGCAGACGACAACAGACTACAACGCCGCCTACGTCGGGGACACACAAAGCGTCTCGCCGACAACACACCCCACTCATCAACTCGAAACTCTCCTAAGTCCGCAACCCGGGGACTCCAGCCCAGACGGATAGTCAGACGAATTACCAGCCGACCATCCATGCCCACCCGATGACTCAAGCCGACATACGGTCACCTATTTTTCCCTGACGTCCGCACAGCGGTGACTTAAGCTCACGCACGCCAGCTATTCCCCACTCCTGACGACGGATAGTCAACCTGTTCGAAACGTCGAGCCACTCATCCTCTCCAAGCGCTATAGTTCTCCTGAGAACTATATGCCAAGAAAGATAACAAACAGTCCTTTTCAGGACTACACTCCTCCAAGAAAGATTACCGAGTCAGAGTCCTGTTCAGGACTCCTCAAACCTCTCTCTCTCTCTCACACACATGGTGCAACCGCAAACCTACTGTATATAATAATTCTTGTACTATGTTTTGCATGAGAAATCAAATCATTTGAAATCATTTTTTAAATGAATTCATGCTCTGATAAAGGGAAGGATAATTAGTGAGCATTCTCATTCCATGTTGTCAGAGAGTTTAAAAAAAAGTTTATCTTGAAAGGGATTGCTCCATAAATGCCCTCATAAGAAAAGAAAAAGATGACAGGAAATAGCCAACAGGTGTTGAACAAATAATATTGTCTTGTGATTGTAGTCCCATGTACCCATTTCTGTCGACAGTTCATGCGATTTTCATCTAGTTGAGTTAATTTCTTATCAATATGATGATTCCGATATTTCACTTCTATTTACTATCTAAATAATCTTTTCAAAATTCTTCCAGACATTTTCTTTCAAAATGTACGTGATGGCACATCCGGACCCCAACTTGGTCTTTGATATCAAACAATGTGACGTCAACCACATAGAAAGGCATTTCGTGTGACGTCAGCACATACATCAATTCACGAGATTTGTTTTGTTCTTTCATTCATGAAAACGATAAAATAAATTCAATTTCATGAATGAAACAGAAATCTAGCGAATGCGAATTATAAACATATGAAATTACAGGGTTTAATTGCTAATGAAGTGCATTATTGATGTGAAAAACCTCTTTATTTTGTTGTTATTAATCTTTCACGAGGCATTTCATTCGCCAAAGTAAGATGTAATGTGACGTCAATAAAATTCTGAATTAGCTATGTTATTCTTTATTAATTTCTTTACTTTCGTGCAATCTAATAGGTGGGGGGGGGGGGGTGCGTGAGGTAAAAACTTTGTTTTAAACGGCTAATAACTCTACTAAATACACAGGAGTAGACGGATTTCTTTCATTTTTCTGATTATGCTTATTTTGAAGTTGAAGGTAAAAAAAGAGCATATTTGTTACCTTTTCAAGACGATAGACTCTGTAAATTTTGTTTAACCAAATCATCGGCGCATTGGTTATAAAACAATATGATTTTTCTTCCAGATGAACGCTATCTTGGATGCTTCAACGACCTTCCTAACACTAACAGTCGAGTCCTTTCAGGCAACAAGCTCATATATGATGAACTGACCATTGAATCGTGTATCGATTACTGCAGGCGTACCCCTTCGTGAATTATGTGTACGCCGGAGTAAAGGGTGGTAATGAATGCAACTGTGGTGATGCGAGTGTAGACTATGGGAAGCAAGGGATGATAGGTGATGAGGGATGCCAGTTACCATGTAAAGGAGATGCCCAAAGCTCATGCGGTGGTAATGGCAAAATCGCCATTTTCAACCGTAAGTATTTCATGCTCAATCTAGACCATTTACTATGCGATAGCACTACTCTCGAAAAACCAACCTTAGGCAATACAAATAGCCTTGTTTGTCCCCTATTGAAATATGTGAATATGACAATGAAGTCATGCGTAATTCGAACATGATTTATACATGTATGGGACAAACAATAGGGGATTGAAATCGCCTTAAGTCGATTTTTCGGAAACAGTTGCGGTCGTGTTTTAACCTAATCCTTTATCACACGTGTAGGTTGGTACTGCACCATATACATCAGTTAACAGAAGGATTGCTTTGTGTAACACAAAAGTTTCAATTTCTATTTGAACACATGTATATATTAATTTTTCACTGGAGACATGCGAATTATCGTGAATAATTTGGTATAACAATCCTCATGCCAAATTGCCTTGTGTCACAGGGAGATGATTTGCAGTCACAAAGCGAAATTCGGCTTTCTACGGGTATCGAAACATTAAGACTTTGTAAGATTTGATTAATCATCATGTGCAAAATATGATATGAATTACAAAGTTATATGTAGCATGTGAAAATAGTTTCATCTTTGGAGATGCTTCCTCATTTGAAATTGTTCAATTAAAACAAATAAAACCTAAATGAAAAAATGGCAACATTTTACAAATTGCCTTTTCTCCTGATTTCCCCCTTCAGTTTCTGTGGTTATAACCCCGTCAGACACACAAACAAAAGAGACAACATCAGTAACAACCTATTCGACACTCACAACGCATCCTGAGATGACAACAGGTCTTGAGGACACCGACACAACTTTGACAACAACGACATCTAGTATAAAGCTGGGTAATATTTTACAAAGTTTGTTTTTCTTTCGTTTCATCTCTGTACTACACGACGAAAAATAAAATTATGCTTATTTTGAGTCATGGAGTAGAACAGGACCAACACCGATGCAGCGTTACCTCACAAACACATTACGCACACACACACACACACGCACACTCTCTCGTCTGAGTATATTATAAACAGACCAACATATTTTCTCATAAATTAAAGACTGTATTGTATAGGTGTTGTGGTGTGGTGGCTAATTCACTTGACTCACAATTCAATCCAAGGGTTGAGGGTTCAAATCTCAGCCCGTCACTAATGTCCTTTTTGCAAGATGCTAGGATGTTCAGAATGAAATATTCTGAATTTTCGAGTCATTATGCTTTTGCTTGTAATATGTATAGGATTGAATGATTGGGTATGTTTAGTATTAAGCTACATTAACTGTATTCGTGTGGTTTAAACATAAACATAATTTGTAAAACTCCCTTGAGAGTTATTGTTATTATTGTGATTATCATTTCAATTCTTCTTCTTCTTATTACTATTATTATGATTGTTTTTATTATTATTTGTACAGTCAATCCTGCTTTAGTGACCACCTGTCTATACAAAGACTACTTGCCTACAGAGACCACTTTTCTTGTCTGTATAGACAGGTTTCGCTGTATTACTATTATTCGATAATCCGAATAACTGTGGTATGAAGCCTTCTGTCTCAATTATTACTGCAAGAAGAAATGAGATGAGCAGCGGCGGACAAAAGGCATTTTGTGCTCTTTTCGCTGAGGAGAAGAGTTACACTAATTACTTCATGTAATCTTGATCTTCAAATAGAGAGCACAACGCTTTATTATGTGAACATAAATGCCATAATTAGTCATCTAAAAAAAAAACAGATGCCAGAAAATGAAGAAAGACTAAATGAAATCGAAATTTTAGCATGTTTGGTTCAATTTATTATTTACATCTAAATTCACTTCTTTTGGGCATATTATATTTTTATGTACTTTTTGTACAATTAGAAGTTGATAAAATAACTATTCAATCATTGTTAACCATTTTATTGTACGCAGGTGCCGGTGTGGGAGGATCATTTCTGTTAATAACTATCATCGTAATCATCGTCGTTTTCGTCAAGTACAAACGGAGGTATGGTTTGAGGCGAAGAGATAATTGTCTTAATAAGTTGCAAATGAGTACATTGTCCAAAGAAAAATCGAAGAAATATGTTTTAACCAACAGGGAAGTCACATGACCCTTGGGAGGGGTGAAATCTTTCGTGGTATGAGATTTTATTTTTCAATAATGTGTTAATATTATGTACGCGCGCACACACACATACACACACACACACGCACACACACCCACGTGCATACAAATAAACACATGTCCTCTGATACTTTTCTAGACCATACTCTGAGGATATATAAAAATGCTCATCACGTTGTTCTTGCTTGTTTCCTCTATTTTTATAGACATGATAGGAGGGGTCATGTTGAATATTGAGTTTAAGATCATATCAAAGCAGATAATTTCATATTTGACCTGTTAATATTCTCTATTTTATCTGGTTTCCCGATAGAAAGTTGAAAAAGGACGCGCCTGCTTCTGTACAACAAATGGCATCCATGGACGTCGAAGATAAGAAGAACAATGAATACCATTCCAACAAAGACGCTCCAATACCAGATCCTGCAGCTCTGTATGCAATGCCAGACCTTTCAGCTAAATCCTCCTCAAACAAGTCTCGAACCGATGCATCGCCGGATCAAACAGCTGACCTTTCTTTGATTTACGCCTTGCCATACCAACAAACTACTATGAACGCGGCCGATGTGGGGGCGCTGTATGCGGTGTCAAACATGAAAAAGGCTAATCACGTGACGAGCGATGGCGTCGGAATGCATGCGCCACTAGAAGCATATGACATTAATGCGGATGCTGATGAGGAAAATACTGTGATGATAGAAAACGAGATTTATAATTGTTAGTAAGTAAGTTATTTAGCAAATGCTTCTATAGGACCCAAATGTTACGTATCTTTCGGTTTAATCTTTTACGAAATGTACCAAATCCTTGTTCTCCAAAATTTGCAAACTATATACTACCAAAATAATGAATAATTAATTGAATATATAGTAGCCTGACGACTCCAACAGCACTTGGCCAACTATCATCTGTCTCTATCATTAAAACTACTTGTGTTTCAGGGCCTTCCAAGTGGCTTTCAAGATTCTCGTTTGTTTTGTTTTGCTTTCATTAGCATAATCAAGATTTTATAAACAATTTTATATTAACTGCATGTGTGGTAATAACGACTTTTTTCGTAAATATAAAAATACTATATAAGGAAAGGGTTGAATGTTTTATAAAGGTGCAATAATCTGTTCCATTGTGTTTATGGTAAATGATATGAGTACGCATGTCATAGAAGGTTCCTTGCAAAGGATTACTCTTCAATTGCCCCAATTCTCTAAATGTGATATGTATAAATAGTTGAAGTGTGTACGTCTAACTTGCAGTGTACATTTGCGTGTACCCATATACCCATCTCTGTGTGCCGTGCATCTTATGTTCAGTAAGCCTAGTTAATGTTCTCGTCAGTGATTCCAGGAAGTTATCATTATACACCATTTCCTGTCATGCCTATGTGTTACCTTAGCAACCAATTCCCAAAATTAATTCATATTTCATTTTATTCAATGCGATTATTACTCGATAAGAACTCTTTGTCCATGAAATATTATGTTTTTGTCCCATTACGGATAAAATGTTCACTTCATCTATCGCGAATGCCGGCCAACCCGGCTTTGGATAATATCTCGCTCTTGGTTTCAGTTTCATTACTAAATAAACAAAAGATAGTATAATAATAACATGCCTGGTATTATGTTTATGATCGATTTCGAAAAAGCTTTTGATAAATTAGAGTGGCCTTTCATCTTTAAAACAATGAATTTTTTTAATTTTGGCAAAGATGTTATTAACTGGGTGAATATATTTTATAATGATATCTCATCATGTGTAATTAATAATGGTAATGCATCTCCCTTTTTTAATCTGTTCTGCGGTGTTCGCCAGGGCTGTCCCCTTAGCCCATATCTATATATAATCTGTGGGGAGGTCTTAAGTATTGCCATCAGAAATGATAGCAATATAAAGGGTATTGAGATTTTGGGATCTACTGTAACTATCAACTCCTATGCTGATGATACAACTTTGTACCTTAAGGATGTTGCCTCTGTCCACCATGCTATTGTTGTTCTAGAAAAGTTTAAAATCTACTCGGGGCTGAAAATTAATCTGGACAAATCTGATATTATGCCACTAGGGTGCCTCAAAGATGATCCTCCTGATATCAGTGCCCTTAAAATGAAGTTTTTTAATGGACCGGTGCGCTACTTGGGCGTTTTTTTCAATGCGGACCTCAGTAATCTTTTTGATCTGAATTTTATCCCAAAGTTTCAGAAGTTAAAGAATATTTTGAGAATTTGGTCTTGTAGAGATCTAACTCCACTGGGTAAAATTGCCATTATTAAATCTCTTGGCCTTTCCCAACTTATCTTTCTTCTCTCAGTCCTCCCTGACCCCCCTGCTCAATTCATTAAAGAGCTCGATGCCGTGGTTTATAAATTCATTTGGTCTGGGAAGCCGGAGAAAGTTAAGAGACTCACTGTCATTGGTGATTATTCGGAGGGTGGTCTTCGTATGTGCCATATTCCTTCTCTTATTAAAGGCCTTAAAATTGCTTGGGTGAAGCGCCTTATTGACTCTAAAAATACTGGCAAATGGAAAATCTTCTTTGATTACAATTTGAGACCCCTTGGTGGCAATCTCCTATGGTATTGTAATATGAATCCGTCTGAAAAAGGTATTGGCAAAATCAATAATTTGTTTGTTAGGAATACTGTCAGCTCATGGTGTTCAATCGCCTATAGAACAACTATCAATAACTTTCATGACCAGGTTATTTGGAATAACTCCTCTATCAGAATAAACAACAATACCCAATATAACCACAATTGGTATAACAATGGTATTAAATACTATAAGGATTTACTTCAAGATAATGGTAACACACTCACTTTTAATCAGTTCACTGTAAACTACCCTAGGGTGAAATGTAATTTTATGGATTATTTTTCTTTGGTCCATGCAATTCCCTCTATTTGGAAAAAATCTAAAATCGCTGTTGATAGAGCGAACCACAACAGTTGGCAGAACGAGTTAATTGGTGATATGTGTAAAGCTAGTAAAGTTTGCAGATTCATTCAAAAACTTTGTGTTAATAGTATTTTCAATACTCCAAATTTAGAAAGGAAGTGGGCCATCCACATGAATGAGGCAAACCTGGATTGGACTACTATTTACCGTCTTTCTTTTAAGGCAACTTTGTCCACTAAATTAAGATATTTTCAATTTCAATTTCTGCATCGATATCTCCCTCTGAATAAATTTCTTTTTGATATTAAATTTATTGATTCAAAACTCTGTTCCTTGTGTAAAATTGATGATGAGACGTTGCAACATTTTTTTTGGGACTGTAGAATTGCTCATTCTTTTTGGTTAGAAGTGCAGGAAATTCTGCACAAAGAACTGCACAACAGTTTTACTATTACCAACAGAGATGTTTTTTTTTTGTATCACGGATCCAGCTTTTGACAAATTTAATTTTGTTATTATTCATGCCAAGTATTATCTATATTGCTGTCGATGTAACAAGATATTGCCTACCATGTATCAATTTATTTGTAAATTAAAACTACGTTGTGCTATCGAAAAAGAAATTGCCCTTGGTCGGGATAGACTTGACTCTTGGAACAAAAAATGGGATCTTTTGAACATTTAAATGATGTGTACGCTTTATATTCTGGGTATTAAACGCTCTTTTTTATTTTTTATTATTTTATATAGGGTGTTTCTACATACATGCAATATGACCTGTTGGGTACATGCTGAACCCTTTCCTTTTCTGTCTTTTTTTTGTTCACTTTCGATGTAATTTGTACGTATTTTGTCTTGTCTATTTTTGTTTTTGTTTGTTAATGTCTAAAAAAAAATTGCCTACATTGTAATAAGATTGTATGAGGTCAACTTAAGAGTGTAATATGGAACTGGTGGTTATATTTTGTACGTTTTTTTCCCCCCACCAGTTCCAAGTACAAGTACAGGCGAATAAACATGAGAAAAAAAAGAAAAAAAAATAATAATAGTGTTGCAGATAATGAATGTAAATGTGTATATCAATCATAAACATTGTATATTTTTTCATCTTGTATTTATTTATTTTTTGTAATACATATATTTTCTACAGAGAATGATGTTATTTTCGAAGATGTATTGGCTATGTTGAAGGAATTCTTACATTAAAGAACTACACGACATCAAAGAAATAAATTTCATTTCCTGAATAAAAAACACTTTTTGACATAATACATAGTAAATTTGAATCACATTTTCCTTTATTTATACTTTCATGAATGTAACAATTTCGAAGTGAATACTGAATTTAATAATACTGCTTCCTAGCATGTATATTTAGAAGTTTAATGAATATCACAGACATGTATTTAATAGAACCAACTAAACAAATCCACATTACAAACAAGATCTTAATACAAGTGATATACAATGGATTTCTACTTGAAATTTACACCAATATGTAAGCCAATAATATCTTGACGACATGACACAGATACAGCACTCTAATTCACTCTAAATAAATGAGTGGATAGTCATGGCACAACAATCTGCGAATTGAGAGGTACACGTTTATGCAAAATGAAGTAGAAAGGGTGGGGGAAACGGAGAAGTAAAGAGATATAGAACGAGAGAGGGCAGAAGCGCATAGAAGAGCGAAAAGAGGCCATATATACATAAATTATAAGGAGAATGAGAAAGGAGTGCCTCTTCGTGATAGGGTTAATTACGATTTATACACACACTCATCCCCAGCAGGTATATAAATGACATCCGATACCAAGTCCATGTGCTGGTTTATAACGATAACTAGAGGAAAAATGTACCAGGTAAAGTTTCTTGCTCGTTAATCAAAGAGTTTATTATCTTGTTCACAAGTCGTCCAGCGGAACCGTACGTCGTTGGACAGATTTGACTGATTTGATACGATAAAAAATAAGAGCAAAAATCCTCATATAGCTTTCCAAATAAATTTGCGTGTATAGATAGCTTATAAGCAACAAGGTGCTTTGTTTTCAAACCATCCCAAATTCTGTTAACAAGCTCATGAAAAGATAATAAAATATTGGATTGCAGAGCGTAAACTTTACCTGGTAAAGTAGCCTTTATATCTGATATATAAGAGTATTATAAATGCATGTATTGTAATGTTTATGTGATTTTCATATGAATTCATTCGTACTATATAGGAGTATCAGAACATTCCGACTGAATTACAAACATGGAATTCTCTACTAACGTAATCCATATACATAGTTATATATATATACCACCACATATTTTACTTAAATAACAATGATTTCCAGACGCATAAACAACTTCGATATCGGAAACTCCTCAACCTATCCTTTACACTCAAACCGCAGTACAATAGTGAAAGATAAGAACTACGTCACTGATGGGTACATCGCCACTTTTTCTTCGATTCTACGATAATTTCCCCTGCAAAAAAAAAAACCTCCGGGATCACCGAATTCCAAAAATTAACACTACCTAGAAAACTAAACCTAACCTATTAGAAACTTTACCTTACCTTCTTACAAACCTAGCCCTACTCATATCTTTATTATTCAACGACATAGACAATTGACCAAGAGCACGGCACCACTCTTTGTTTTCTGCATTTTCTCGCCGTGGCTCTGCACAGGTATTAAACGACCAACCAGCTAAAATGAAGAGGGCGAAGCTGTGTGGACGATCAATGACCTATTTGAGGACGATGAGGAAGAGGGCGATGCAAAGGACTAGAAGAACGGAAGAACATGAAGTGACGAGCGCAGTGCTACCCGAAGGCTGCCCCGTAGTCGGCTGTCCCGTAGTCGGGGGCATTGTTTCATCTGCTGAGACAAAACAAACATCATAAGAAAAAAATTAAAGAGAGGACTTAATTATTCGAGCGAGGTGCGAAAGTTCGTTCTTTTTAAAAACAACAATGCAATGGCGCAATGAGCAAAATAAAATTAGGGGAGTGAGTCAGTCACCACTGAAGGGGTACTAATTCTCCCACGTATAAGAAAACTATAAATTTCGCATTACGCCAGTGCAAAAATGCACTATATTGATGATATAATATAAATAATTAATATAAAAAAATATTGCCTTGTATAAACAAAACTAAATAATGATATAATGATGATAAAATAGTAATAATAACAAATAAATATATAATTACTAATAATACTAATTTAGAAGGAAAGTATATAATTTTGCACCACATAGTCAGGACTACTGCTTTACTTAGCCGATACTTGAATGACTTCAATAGTGCGTCAGGACAATGCTGGTTTTGGACGGGCATTCAACCAACAGTTATAATAATTCTATTTTGCAAACACATTTCCTGAATTGATCGATTGTTGCACACCTTAAGAATAGCCTAATACTGTTTTGTCATGACAATCTTGTTGGGGGGGGGGGGGGGATTCACCTCGTTCAATCAAGCAGCTAATCATTATGATAAAATAATCAAATAATCTTAAGAAGAACCACAACAACGACAACAACAATGATACTTCTAATTATAATAATGATGACAAAAATAACAATGGTAACGCCTATAATAAAAATGATCTAAATCATAATAATAATATATATTAATCATGATAATAATATATATTAATCATGATAATTAATGATCATATGATAATCAAAATTTTTAAAAATTCAATAATAACAAAAATGAAAATAATGATGATAATAATGATGATAATAATGATGATACTAATATTAATAGTGTGGGAAAGATAACTGACCACTAGACCTGCGCACTGTCACCGAAAACTGGCAACCATCGACATTTCCTGCCGCATCATGGGCCTGATAGGACAGCTCGGTTTTGCCCAAAGAGAAATCGCCTCCATTAGTCCCTGGTCCTTGGAAGACCAATGTGGGACAGCTGGACCAGCTGTTGAGTCCGGGCTCGGTCCATGAGACCGATGACGCATTCGAAGCGTTCTCGTCGATGTTGACGACGATGTTGTCAGGGCAACCCTCGATGGCAACCGGTTCATTATATGGAGCTGTTAAATAAAATACATGGCTTTAATATCAATCGTCGAATCTAATTAAATAATACCTTTGAAAAAAAACACCAAGTTTACGCGTGAATTATTCTATAATTCCAAATGATATTTAGTTAAATGTGTATGTGATTGGAAAGTTTATTTTCTAGTAATCATATACCGTCAAAACCCTTAACAATAAGTCACGCATTATTAATTGTATACGGCATGAAGTGACAGTTTTAGAAACCAAATTGTCCAAAAATAAGTGGATGGCTGATACGTTTGGTTTATTTTGGTTTTGAAAACATATGGAATGATTTTTGAATTAATAATTGCTTAAAATACCATCATTTATTTCAAGCGCGTACGAGACCATCATCATGATGGAAGGTCCACACATGACTAAGCAGGTATGCTAGTTAGCAACTGATTATATGCACATTGACATTTTCTTGTAAGAAGTGATAGAGGCTGCTAAACAAATGTCAATGTGCATTTCCAATAACAAATTGTGGCTATTAAGTTATGCATGATCTTTCTATTAAACTCATGGTATCATACGAAAGACAAGAGCTTTTGAATGACGTGTATCAAACAAAAAGTATCGTCCCAATTAATTCTTTCAAAAGATTTAATTAACTAAATGAAACAGCCATTTGCCTTTTTTGGGTCAATTTGATTTCCAACATCGCCTCTTTGAGTGTCTGAAATCGGTCATGCGTGATTTATTGATCATATTTTGATGTTGTATGAAAGAAGAAAAAAAATCAAGCTTTTTAATTTAGGTTTACAGTAATAAAAAAGTAATTTTGAATTATTGATTAATTTACCATTTAACTTTTACTTTTCTTTTTTAAAGATATCCTGTATAATAGTTATCCAATTTCACTATTTAAACAAAGAACTGTGTAGCTTTTATGTTTTTATTAATACCAGGGGGTGTTTCACAAAGAATAAAATCGAATTTAAGTTGAACTTCACTATGGCAGGCCATTTATGCCACTGTTTGATCTCACCATTGACTACAGTAGTATCAGTCTCTCAAAAGACGTACAAATCATGGTCACAAATCTACAAAATTTAATTTATTTAGTAATTCTTTAGTGAAGGAAAAAATGTAATCAAAAGATCATTATGGTGAAACACCCCAAGGTAAAGCGCGGTCTTCGCGTTAAGTACAGGCGCGTACGCAGGGGGGGGGGGGGGGGGGGGGGGGGGAGGGGTTAAACCTCCCCTTTAGTTTTTTTTATTTGTGTATTTATGAGGAACCCCCCCCCCCCCGCTTATTCAGCGGCCGGCTGAGTCGTTGCGATTTTGTTTGAGACCCCCCCCCAAAAAAAAAAAAAAAAAAAAGTGTCCTCTCCCCCCCCCCCCCCCCCCCCCGCTTATTCAGCGGCTGGCTGAGTCGTTGGTCCGATTTCAAAATGTTAAAACCACCCCCTTGAAAAAATCCTGCGTACGCCACTGGCCACAACCCTGACCCTACCACAACCCTGACCCTAACCCCAAACTCTACAACTAACCCTAACTGATGCAAAGCCAATGGATGCAAATTTAAAGCTAAATTACGCTACGGCTATTTTTTTCATATATTTCAGAAACAACTGATTATATAACTCTGTAATATTTTTGTAAACTTTCAAAAGTACAATAGGCCTACTGCACTCAATCTTGCTATAATTATTTATTTCTTTTTTATTTATATTGCTTTTGTTTTAGGCGAGGTCTAGTTTAGTGTAATAATTCAATATTGTTTTATTTTTTTGAATAATTAATAATAGATATATGATAAAAAATATATGATTAATTTGATGTTTCACATGTATGTACAATTGTTATTTATTGCATTATTGTTCTTATGTTTTTACAATGTTATTGCACACAGATGCAGGGCTTTCTTGAAAAGCAGATCCACTGGCTCCCAGTGGAACTGAATGAAACTACCCTGTTGAAAAAAATAATGAATAAATAAATAAATAATAATGCCTCCTGGCTGCGCAAAGAGTTGCGCATACTCAGGTGAGTTCTCATTAAACAAACTCACTTGAGAATTTGTTGTATCATGTTATCTATTTTGTGTTTCTTAAAATAATATAGACAGGCAGATGCAGTGGAGAAAAAATGAAATAGCAAAGTTATATTCTAGAACACCAGAGGTTAATGGCTCTCAAAAATAGTGTCATTTGTATATTCATGTTTTTATCCAGAGATCTGGGGCCTGTTTCATAACACTGTTTATCTATAACAAATGCTAAATGTCTAAGACAAATTTGCTCTCAACCAATCACATGCCATGATTTCAGTAGCTTATAACAGTAGCTTGTGACTTGTTATTGATATCAAGTTTTGTGAAACGGGGCCCTGACGCGGAATGAAACAAAGGCGTCTTACTGTTTGATATGATCCGAGTCGTCACAGGGGTGATGACAAGCTCGTCGCCATTCGTCAATGTCACCGTACTGTTGTGAATCGTGAGAGTGGATGACTTCATATCATACTCGTTGATCAAGTACGTACTCGGCGAACGTGACTGAGCTGACCAGATCAGCCTGCTGCCGTACTTGCTGAGGGAACTACCCGTTGTTCGGTCGGAGAATACTTTGATGGTTCTATTCCCACTCCCGTCTAGATTAGTGACGCCTAATTCAGTCTGTTTCGTGTAGTAAAACAAGCGGGCTGGTATAAGAAATAGTGAGAACAAATATTAGATGAGTAATGCACGCTACACACAATTTGTGAATAAGGCTATTACCCTTTTTTTCTTCTATTCAACGGTTCTTTCTGGCAATTTTGACCGATATAAAAGCCTCAAAACTACCCCTCCCCTTCAAAATAAAATGAATATACATATATATCATAGATTAATGCCATAGACTTAGTAAATGATTCTTAGTAAATAATTGCCATGCAGCTCGTACTCTATAAAAGGGATCATTCATATTTGAGAGGTAAAATATCATCCAATATTGGGTACACTCCAATTTCAAATGTGTAATGTTTTATCTTACATAATGGTTACAAAATATGGAAGTGACGACAGACTTGAGGTGTCGTCACTAGATTTACCACGTATAGCGTTGGTCACATCCCACCGTGCGTGTTTTTAGTCCGTACGGTTTTTGGTGAGGCCACGGCCGCCACGTTTTTCTGAAAACGTAGGGAGGGATTGGCAAAGGCAGGGAGGGAGTACCGGCAACGCGCGTCACACGCACTGTGGTGAATCGGTAGCCCGAACGCAGCCCTAACGCAGCGAAAGTTCCTCGTGCACTAAAAGTGCTACGGTGTGTCTGCGTGCTCGCAAATCCGTACGGAGGCGGTACTCATCACGTACGGATACCCACATTTTACCCACGTTTTTGCACGTAGACAGCACGCACTTGCAAGTACGGCGGGATGTGACCACCGCATTAATCTGGTGCTCGTTGATCAGTGCCCCACTATACAAACCTTAAAGTGTACGATTGATTTTTAAGACCGATTGCACAAAGTGATCAATGCAATCAATCGCAAAAATCAATAGCGCAATCCATTACTAAGCTTTATGTTATGGGATCCACGGAAGGGATCTTTGATTGTCAAATAACTTAATGCCGTTGCAGACATGAGGTGTAATCCTATTTGCATTATTTTGTTTCTTCTCTGCATTATTCATTTCCTTTATTAAGGCAATCCGTTAGCGTGCCAAAAAGTAAAATACAATATTTAAACCGTTAACTTTACATTCATTTTTGGACACGGTGACTCTTAGGTTGGCGAGTCAAAGACACAGTCCTACCATAGCAAGTAAGACCTTTTTGATTGTGTCGACGAGAACGCCGTCCAGAGCGTCCAGAGCGCGTGTTCACCCAGTTAAGCTATGGTCACAACCCCCAAAAGTATCCTGCTCGGCGGCCGGGCGGCTAATTATTTTAGGCGGGCCAATATCGCCCGGGCACCACTTGTTTTTTAGGGCTTAGCTCGGTCGCTGCTGAAGTTTTAGCGCTAAAATTCGGCGGTGCCTGCTCACTTTTCACTCGTCGCCCGAAATACGCTGGGCGGTCGCCTCCCGGGCACCGACCCAATCGAGCGTTCGCCGTCGAGCGATTTAGGTCAAAAATCAAAGCCGCTAGGCCAAAGGCTGCTGAGCGGTCGCCACCCAGTTACTGCCCGGTCGTCGCTAGGAGATCGGTCGGTCACTGGGCGGCGAGTTCAAAATTGGCCGGCAGCCTTTGAACTCGCAGCTTCGATTTTTGACTTTTATCGCTCGACGGCGAACGCTTGATTAGGTCGGTGCCCGGGCGGCGACCCTCCGGGCACCCAGCGTATTTTGGTGCCCTGCCGATCACCGGCCGGTCGACGGGCAATTTCTTTAAAATCAGCCGGTGGCCGGTGGGAGACCGCTCGGGAATCGGTGGGTCATCAGTCGGTCACTGGAGAAGCTCCCCGATTTCGCCCAGTTTTGACCTAAAATCGACCGGCGATCGACGGGAAATCGACAGAGCACCGCTCAGGCATCGCTTGGGCTTTACAGCCTGCTCAATTTCTCCAAAAATCGCTGGGCGATGCCTAAATTCCAGCGGCGACCGAGCAGGATACAAATCGGTCGGTTCCATTTGAAAACGTTTCGATATCAGTCAGCGCCCACTCGCCGCACTAGTGAACAAGATGATGTGACACATTCCTCACATCCATTACCCCCGCCCGCGCCACGGTCAGAACACGAACCGGTACCACTGACCTCTACTGGTACAGATAGTTAGGTACGTACTATACAGAACGGTGTTCTAGTTTGATCTGATCGTTAAAACAGAGGTGGACGCGCCCGCCCCCATCCACTCAGTGTTATTTAGGGTACGCATAAATTATGCATGCTAGTAGGAGACCAGCCTGTAGATCCCGTGACCAATCTCTGGGAACAAAGGTTTGAAAGTGTTTTTGTGTTCCCTGATGAATACCGAACCATTTTGACTTGGGCTGCCCCCTTGAAAATCCCGGGCATTTTCGTGAGGGGTCAACAAAGGTCATACAGGGTAGAAATTCAAATATATTTTCAATCGTGTTGATATGCATATCAAATTACTCGTCTGGTCATGAGGATTCCAAAAATGTATAGTTTGCTATACCTCCGACCTTAAATAAGGGCGCTATGGTAAAAAAACGTTGAAAGGTCAACACACTTTCGACCAGTGGTCAAATTCACCAACACAGTGAACTTGATTAAATTGCATATTAAATTACTCGTCTGGTCATAAGGATTCCAAAAATGTATAGGTTGTTATACCTCCGACCTTAAATGAGGGCGCTATGGTCAAAAAGGTCAATGCACTTTAGAAATTCACCAACACAGTTAAAGGAAACCAAAACCTTCATACTAAGTTACTTTTATTGTAAAGTTTAAGATATTTGAAAAATATCAGTGAAAATTTGAACAAAAATCGGGCAAGGAATAAGGAAGTAAGAGCTTTTTGAAATGACTAGTCACTAGAGGGCGGTATTCAATTTGATGACATCATCTGTGAACAACTCTCCATGCCTTTTGTACATCAAATTTCATGTTTTTCCTTCTTTCTTGTGATTGAGATAATGTACTGATTGGGATAATCTGATTATGATGTTCTTTTATTAATAAGCGAGTTCGTAATTGCACACTGCGCATGCGCCAAAATCGGGAACGAACTTTTACAAAGGTCACATTTTGTTTGTGTGCTAGCCTTTCCTTTGTGAATGATCACATCTGACACATCCGTCATCGAAAATCTTTTCTGAATGTCGGAATTGGTTCTTTATAGTAAACTTTACTTGGAATCTGGTCATCGGTAAAGTATTATCGGCATTATCGTGATCCAAGTCCCAAGGGACTCGGATCCACGGACACTTTTACTCTGAAAAAACATTTCCTAACTTCCAATTTGTATCCACGATAGCACGCGTTTAATGGATTATTACTTTATTTAGTCAAGCTAATTTATCTAGTAGGCTTATTAAAGTCATTCACTATTTAAAATAAAGCTAACAACAGAGGTCACGAACTTTTCGAAGCGTGACCAGATTCAAAGTATGCTTAAATGGGGGCATTGTAGACAAAACAGGATTAAGATCCCATGCAACGCTTCGAAATGTAAAGAAGAATGAGAAAAATAAAGTCAAGATTCGACCTTTATGTCGAGACGTTGCTTAATGCATTTCGTATTGGTATTATCCCCCATCTGAGAGTGATTATAGACGTTATTTATATGGAAAATAAAGATATAAGCTGTCCGGGTCTTTGAATATAATGCTTCAAAACAAATCGAACGAGCTGTTTATTTCTTTATCCATGGTCTGTTTCTACTTTTTATCTATTTTCCTTGCCAACCCTCGAAAACGAATTTACTATGCATTTCACAGAGGAAAGTTTGCATATTGATGAAACATATGGGCGCAGGCCAAGATTTATACCCACTCAAGTGTGAATTTGGCGCATCTTCCCTCATGTTCTTCAACCAGGAAATGGACTTTATTGTAACCTTAGGACAGGATGGTGACATAAAATTGATAAAAGAACATCATATTCAGATTATCTGATCCCGGAAACCCCATGAATTTATCAACTTTAATCATACTGGTCTTTTTCCTTTTGGAACTACGCTTGACCTTTAACTCGGATGGCGGCCATTTTTTATTTGGCCAATATGGCCAGCATGTCAGCCCCACTGGAGACCTGTAATTGATACAAGCAACATCATAGTCAAATTCTCTGACCCCGAAAACCCCCTTACTATATAAACTTTTATCATGTTAGCCCTTTTCCTTTTGGAACTACACTTGACTTTTTACTCAAAGGTGGCAGATCGTCAGAATGACGTCATTATGTCGCAGTTCACTATGTCGACGTGACAATAAAAAAGGCCCGACCCACAACGAAACACAATTAAGAAAGTATCTCACTGGTGTCATCAGTGCATTCTTCATTGAACATCCCCTCAGCATAGATGGGTCTCACAACCTCCTGGTTGGTTGCATCTAGTGTTGCCTTGACAACTTGATCGACTATGCGTGTTGACCAGAGAAGAAACCTTTCAAGATGAAATAATCATAATTTTGAAATTAGAGGTGTTGTGGTCTGCTGGGTATTTCAGCGGACTGTGGATCAGGTGATTCCTGGTTCGAATCCTTGTCAAGGTACTAATATTCCTTGGTAAGACCCCCTGTATTCTAAACTTCATGTAGAATTTCAGTGGCAGATTAGCTAAAGCCTGCGTATCTAATATGATACTAACGAATTCGCAGTTGAGTTATTTATAAAGTATAGGTATGCTAAATAAATGGACATACTGTTGATTACAGGGTGCTCGTGCTTCATTCGTACCAGTTGATTTACCCAACCACTTACTAAGAGTGGTATTTAGAAGAAATTGAGGGAGATTATGTAAAACTACACTAAAAACATGTTGCTTAGGCACCTATGAACACTTCAATTAGTATAGTAGCCAAGGTTTCATCCTTTTATGTGGACTTTCTGGAGCCAAGTGATTTTTCAAAAAAAAGAAAGATTCCTGCTATTAGCTGCTTCAGGATCAGTAGAAAGAAGATATAGGTGAATGTGGATAACCAGAGGTCCTATTCAGTGAAGGATTGGCATAGTTTACAGGTCTGGAGTGGATGGAAGCTTACATACAACGTGTAATGGTTTGCAGAAGCCTAATCTACATATTCTGGGCCACGTAACACAAAGGTATGCAATTATTTACAAATGTGAAACAATGATTCTGATGGGTTTATAGTCAGCCTTGTTAACAATATGTCCATTAACGATAATTGTATTCACCCATCGCCATCTAATATGATGATAAGAACAATTTTGTGTATCCATGGAAGCCTCATCCGATTAATTTCTTGTCAAAAAACCGGGATTGGATTCGCACCCTCAACCCATGGATTGATAGTCGAGTGAATGAACCACTTTCTGCTTCGCACCTCCATTTTGCAATTTATTCTAACGTTTGTGTTATTGGGCCCAGATTAACCCCAACCAATGAAAATTTCTATCTCAACTTAACTAATATTTACCCTTTGACGGGGTCCACCAAGATTGAAGTAGGTTGCACAAAACTCGTATATTTGAAGAGTTCTTCTACCGAGCTACCGTCGAGATTGGCACGTGAGACAGCCGCGTTATTATACATCGTCCAGTAGATCTTCCCGTTCACCAGATCGAGAGCGATAGAATGAGGGGCTGAAAATTAATTCAAACGATACATCAGTACAATTTAATGATAATAATAATAAGAATGATGATAATAATAATATTATTTTACATCGCTACTTTATGACAAGATCGATTATGCACTTGCAATTTATCTTCATGAATAAGATTCATGGTGATGGTCTAGCTTTGAAATTGCCAATGAAACGTTGCGTTTTATTAGGAGGGATTTTTAAAGGTGTTAACCCTCTTTTCAACACGTTATATCGTATTGCACACGTGGTTTGTATGCGCCCACTGTTAATGTTCGAATTAACAATGACAGAGAGTATCCACAAAGTATATTGCGTTATTACCTTACTATGATTAATCATGGTAAATAAATAATGACAATTCATTGTAAAATATATGGAAACATTACACTCGCAAAGTACGCATATTGCTATTCACTCACTGCCCGTAGATACAATGACTTCTTGGTTCGTGCCGTCAAGTTGGATTCGACTTATTTGATCCCTACTGAAATCATTCCAGTACACCATTTCATTCACTGGATCATAGTCGATTCCATCTATTCCACTATTCTCTGGAAGAGGTATCAGGTTGAAGAGGGTGTCCATGATGTTGGTATCATCCCGTGGTTCCGGTAGGGAAGCGTAGAGGATACCAGGGGTATTCGTATCACCAATAAATATCTGAGCAGTATCTGTGTAGCAAAACGATTGTGAAGTATATACAAAGAAAGGAAGATTACATGGGAGTCAGGAATACATTGATTATTAAAAAGCTTATCAAAAAGCGTCATTATTAAAGTCTTTCTTTCTTTTCTGAAGTAGGTAACCCTTGCAAATAATCGAGCAAGTTAGTTCTACCACACCTGGTAACATTTATACCCAGATGTTGTGTGTCCGGACAGGTTGTGTAACCGGACAGTAAACTGTTGATTTAAAACAGCAATTTGAAGAAGTTGCACGCAATATTTCGTTAATCATCTAAGACGTATGTTGGACTAAATTATCCAGGACAAATATTAATGATGCTTAGAGCTAATTGGTGAATATTTCTCGTTAAAGTCAAAAGCAAAAGAGAAGGCTTTTTGTTTGTTACGTGTGTCGGACATCCCCCCCCCCCCCCCATCATAGTGACACGAACTGACTTAATGAATAAATAAATAAAAGAATACTATTACTACTCTCTATCTAAAAAAAATGGGAATTTTCGCTCTATTTTCACTTTCTTGGGAGTGGCGTCAGAGATCACTTGTTTAGGAGTGAATGCGATTGATTTTCGAGTGCTCTCTAAGAAGAAAAAAGTGAATGTTCACTCTATTTTCACTACATTTTCACTCTCCAGAGGAGTGACGTCCGTGATCACTCGATTTCTTTTAGAGAGTTCTACTACTACTACTACTACTACTACTACTACTATTACTACTACTTCTACTGCTTCTACATTCGTCATCGTATCTTTTTGAGCTCGATCTTACTATCTGTGCACCCAACACAAATAACCAACAACAACAAGTAATAAATAAAAAAATATATTTACAATAGTTTCAAAAATTCATATGTCAAACTATCAAAAAGTTTGATTTAAACAAAAAAAAAATCATTAAGATCATAGCTATCACACCATTCTCAATCTATGCATAATAACAAGATTAATTTATTTCAAACCAATATAAACAAAAAGTGCAACGAATATAAAAATTGCTTTGTAGCAAATTGTGCCTTCCCTGTCTATGCCATTTATTGATGAAACCACGTTGTTTAATCACTAGAAATTATACTTATTTAAAATAAGGAATAACGTATAAACAAGACAGTGTTTATATATATTGTTTTTCATCAAGTACGAAACTTGTTTTAAGAACCTTTTACATGTTTTCCTGCTATTTGATTTTTTTTGTTAAAACATGATAATATCGTATCTTTATAATTATAAAGAGTAACAAACAAAAGGTTCGACAGTCAAAATCCGCTTTTTAATGGAATAATTTGTTAAACGAATGTAAAGCCAATGGTTTGAAGAGTCACGTCAATTTCATAAAACTTGTTGATATAGTAAAGTATGATCCTTGTTCTAACGCATAATTGAATAGAAATTTACACGAAAACTGTAAAAGGGGATTCTGCTCTGTTTAAATTGGCTACTTAGAAGCAAAACATTTTAGGAATATTATATATATATATACATTCATGGCTCGTGGATAGCTTCAGTGAACAATAATCAAGTACCCGACTCTTCTGCATTTCCAGAAAACCTTTCTATTCAAGTAATTTTAACTCACTATTTCTCGATTAAATCATCACTGACATATTTTAGATTAATATGTCATTTGTAAAATGTCATGGAGATATCTTAGAAATACATTCTAAAGTCAAAAAGCAAATTAAAACTTGTCAATAAGATTGTAGTTGTAAAGGATAAATGAGCAACGTTACTCTCCAAGCAATAGGCCTCCTATTTTTTTGTCTAGTTTTCGTCCTCACTAGAATGTTCCTTTTTTTCTTGTTTTCGTCCTCACTAGAATGTTCTTTTTTTCTTGTTTTCGTCCTCACTAGAATGTTCCTTTTTTCTTGTTTTCGTCCTCACTAGAATGTTCCTTTTTTCTTGTTTTCGTCCTCACTAGAATGTTCCTTTTTTCTTGTTTTCGTCCTCACTAGAATGTTCCTTTTTTCTTGTTTTCGTCCTCACTAGAATGTTCCTTTTTTCTTGTTTTCGTCCTTACTAGAATGTTCCTTTTTTGGCTTTAAATGAAGGACTACATCTATCTGATCAACGTGTCGTATTAAGGACGTTTAAGTCGAATGAGACATCTAAAGCACAAATGTGCATGTGCCATAAAAAGGAAATGTATCAATTTTTATTAGTGGAAAACAGTTGCAATTTATTTGTACTGAATTTACCAAATGCTGTTTTATCCATCACACCTATAAATCTTCACAACTTTTTGTTCATCCACTATATAATATTCCTCAAACTTCGTTGTTGCAGGTTGTCGATAATATCCCTGTGTTTATGGAGATCGCCTTGATGCAAAAGAAAAATCACCAAAAAGGTCGGATCGAGAACACATAAAATATCCTCGAACTTATGAACTTATACCTTATACCTTGGAAATATACCTTGGAAGTAGGCATTTAAAGTAAAAAACTTATTTGCCTCTCGTTGACATTCGGAAGAAGAATCCATATTTTGATTCATGTTTAGTGGCGCTATACAGCAATTGACAAACATGGACAAGCAGGCGCGGATCCACGGGCTGATTCTACCGGCCCAGCCCCCCCCCCCCCCCCCTAGCCTCCAAAACCGGTAAAAATAAATAGGATAGTAACGTAAATTTTA